>PVLC010018193.1:0-32264 GCA_004027655.1 Graphiurus murinus | reverse complement strand
GCTCTATTTTTCATGACACTCTCTGGTGGTGAACCCACCGGGAAAGCAGGTCCGTCAGTAAGGACGTGTTTTGCTGTCATCGATTGATGAAAACATTCCTCAAGTGGATTCTTGGGCATTGGAGGGAAGCCTTCCTGCCTGCTCAGTTCCTTTTTAGGAAGTTAGTGTTGAACTTTAAAATGATTCTCAAGTCTTTGTTTCTGGATTTAAAAGGATATCTGGCATAAGGACGCGTCTTGTGAGTGCCTAAGATATTAGAACAGTATCTGGAGCTTTCTATGGATTTCTGTTCTCTTTGGAGCCAGTTCTGAGTCAAAAGCAAGATCTCTTAAAATTGGCTAACTTGAGTTCTAGGCCAAGGGCAAGACACAGAAAGTGTCTAGCTCAGGGTCAAAATGAAGTTGTCCTCACGATCAGATACACAGATCCACCTAGACTGTGTTTGGGAAAACATTGCCGTAGGTGATTTGTGTGTTTGTTGGAGAAAGTCACAGCAAAATCCTGATGGTCCAAATTGTTATAAAACAAGTTTAGTAAATGCTGGCATGGATTGAATTTGGGGGAAACCTATGGTAGTGAATCCCATAGATTTCTTACTCCTTGAGTAGGAAGAGTGTATGAGCTTTCTACTGCTGCTGTAACAAATTATCACACACCACCAATGGTGAGGCTTAAATCAACACCAATGCGCTGTCTTACCACTCTGGAGGACACAAGTCTAAAAAGGGTCTCACTGGGCTCAAATCACAGCCTGGGAGGGGCATCGTTCCTTTAGGAAGCTCCGGGGAGAGTCTATTGCCTCGACTTTTCCAACTTCTAGAGGCTGCTGGCCTTCCTGGGCCCATGACTTTGTCGTCATCTATAAAACCCAAGACAGTTCTGGGTCCGTCAGTCCTTCTATGACAGATGGTCTTGGGAATTCTTTGCCCTAGCTCAGGTCTGAATCTGCATGGTCCTCCCATCCCCCACCCCTGCTTTGGCCTGGAGGAACTCAAGTCTTGTATGTGCCAAGGCAAAGGCCAGAAGACAGGGACAGGCCCTGGGGAGGGGCTGGGAGAAAGCCTCTGCCCACCCACACACCCCTGAAGAGAGGCCCAGGCAGAACTGCAGGAGGGAAACTGAGGCAAAGCCCAGCCCAGGAGACAGCGTAGCCGGTGGGTGGGGAAGAAAAAGGAGAAAAGAGAAGGAGGCAGGGGCTGGGGTGGGGGGGAAGGCAGCATCTGAGTTTTATTCTGAGCATTTAAAAAGCTGTAAGCAAGGGCATGACATGGCACGATGTATATTTTATTTCAAAGGACAAGTTTGGGCACGCTCTGGGGTTCCGGGAACCACTCCATCTTTCCCCCAGTGGTCCTGATGAGCACCTCTGCAGCCTCTAGAGGGAGGAGAGGGGCCTGGTCCCTGGAGAGCCCTGCAGGTTCTGGGGGCTGAGTGCCTGTTCCTGTCCAGAGCAGTCCTGAGTCAAGATGGAGAAGCTCTGCAGTGGAGTGGGCGGCAGGCTAGAACGCGCAGGCGTGAGGGACCAGGAGCTGGAGAAGGGGCAGGTGGAAAGGGACCGAGCAGTGAGCAGGAGGGGGAGTTGGAAGGGAGACAGGCAGGCAGGCGGGACTGTGGATCCAGGCGCGCTGGGGCAGTGGGCGTCTGGAGGTCCCAGACCACCACAGAGAGCAAAGGGCGCTCACTGGAGAAATGCCGTGGCCTGCTGGCCACTGCTGCACAGTGACTGCAAATCTACTGTGACAGCTGTCTGCTGTCACCCAGACCAGGAGGTCAGGAAATGCCAGCTCACATTAAAGCTTGGCCTGTTGGGAAAAAGAAAACCCAGGGTGGTGGCCGAGTGGGAGCCATGAGCTGGGGCCTTGAGCATCCTCAGGCCTGTGGCAGATGTGACGGAAGCATCCATGGTGTGCGCCAAGTTCAAGGGCATCAGAGTTCCCCGCAGCTGGGGCTCAGTCTGGGGGCTCCTGGGTGGTCGGCCGCCATCTGTGGAGACCTGGGCTTGGCACCTGCATGTCATATAGTGACCGCCTGGCCTGCTCGTCCATTGCTCCACTGGGCCAAGCCTTTGAATCTTTGCTGAGGGCCTGGCCTGGGGAGGTGGGTGGGCAGTAATGTTTGCTGGGCAGAGCAAGGGGCCCGCCGAGGAGCCGCCATGAGTTATGCAGGTGGACTTCAGTGGGGCAAGGAGGGGAGGGTGGGCTGTGCGTCTTCTCAGGCTGCCCAGGGAGGAGCGGGGCTGAGTCCTCCCAGGGCCTTAGGGGACAGTGAGGAGGAGCAGGAGGGTGGGCCAGCTGGCTCCAGCTCTGCAGGAATCTGGGCCTCCATCAAAGCTGGGAGCCACTGCCAGAACCCTCAGGTTCTGGGTGAAGGGGAAACCAGATGTCAGATGGGGAAGGCTCTAGCTGGGTCAGAGGCTGGAGCGAGAAGGGCTCAGGGCTGCTGATCAGGGACCAGGGACCAGGAGGTGAAGCAGCCACCAGGTGGGTTTCTGGGAGTCTCCTCAGCAGGGGGAGGCCTCAAACACCGGCCAGAGCTGTTGTGTACACACCAGGAATGTCCTGCCGACCTTCTAGAAGGTTTGGGTCATTTGTGCCTAAAGCACAGGCCTCCTGACTCCGGCAGTCATGGCAGGGTGGCAGGATCCTGAGAACAGCGGCTCTGGGTCTCAGCCGCCCTGGCGCAGGCCAAGCCACGCCCCTCACCTCTCTGCAGGCAGGTCCCGGAGGTTCCCCACGGCTGAGGTCAGTGTGAGGAGCTGGAGGCCGAGCAGGGGCCCTTTGGAAGCCCCTCACGGGCTGGCTACAACTACTGACCAGGGCTCCCGGGAAGGACCCGGGAATCTGCCTTTCTGCAAAGTTTCAATGCAGACCACGTGGGCAGACTAGAAGGACAGACCTGGAACTGGAGAGAACGTCCCTGCAGCCGGGTTGGCTCAGCCCAGGGTTTCCTGTCAATCAAAGCCAGGAGCTGCGAAAGTGGAAAGGACGTTATCTGGAGCCTTAGGAATTGCAGTTTGGGAAAGAGGGACTCCGCACCGCATCTGAAGGCCGGGAGCAGGAGCTTGAGTGTGTGGGGAGCAGGGGTTATGTGACCAATGGGAGAAAAGAGAAAAGAATGTTAACGAAATGGAAACGTCCATGAAGCAAGGGTTCTGTCACCGCTGGGTGTGCACCTTGGCCTCTGGGCACTAGGCCCCTCTCCAGGTTAGGTCTGTTCTAGACGCCAGGGTCAAAGTTCACAATCCACACCCCAGCCTGCTTCCTCGTGGGTGCCCGGCACCATTTTGAAAAATCCCTTCCTTGTTGCTTTCTTTGTAGTTTTCTCTTTCTCTTTCACATTTCCTGAATGTCGATTGTCTGCTTTCTACATTTATCATTTTTAATGTATCCACTTACCACCTATACTGGTAAGACTTTGTGCAGATTTACCTATACTTTAAGCCATATTCCCTAGTTTATTTCTTTTCATCTTGAGCATTTATGTCAGTGAAGTCACAGTTCTGATGTGCTAACTGGATTTTTTTTTTTCCTCCACCACGTAAAACTCATCACTAGCTGGGCGTGGTGGCGCACTCTTGTAATCCTGGTACTTGGGAGGCTGAGACAGGAGGATTGCAGGTTCCAAGGTAGCCTCGGCAACTTAGCAAGCCCTCTGCAACTTAGTGAGACCCTGTTTCCAAATAAGAAATAAAACTGGGCTGAGGGTATTAACTTGGAGGTAGAATGCCCAGTACCAAAAATAAATAAATAAAACACACAACTGTTAATTTTTTGGACACTGGACCAATGTACCACCTAGAACCACCTTGTAGCCATGGGTTCAAATCAAACCCAGTGCGGCTGGAAGGAGAACAGGGGACCATCTGACGTTTGCCCAGATCTTATGACTGGTTTAGACCAGAGAAGTGAAAGAAACCACAGTCCTTCAACACTCCTGCCAGTGTAGTTTGCTTCTTAAAAAATGTCTCTCACCGGGCATGGGGGCACACGCCTGTAATCCCAGTACTTGGGAGGCTAAGCTAGGAGGATTGTGATCTTCCTCCTTGGCAACTTAGCTAGACCCTGTTTCAAAACAAAATATTAAACAGGGGACGTAGCTTAAAGGTAGAATGCCTCTAGGTTCAACCTCTAGTAACCCCCCCCTCCCCCGCAAAGTCATAGGTTAAAACCCTAACTCTGGTGCAAGGATATTTGGAAGTGGAGTCCTGACTGGGTGCTCTACGGGAGGTATTTAGGGTTAGCCGAGGTCATGAGGGCAGAGCCCGTGTGGAATTAGCATCCTTCATAAGAGAGGAAAAGAAAGCGTTCACACGGAGTAAAGACCTTGTGAGGACAGGGAGAAGGTGGCCATCTTAAGCCAGCAGACGAGCCCTCATCAGCGCCCAAGACCTCGCCGGCTCCCGGGTAGACTTCTAGCCTTCAGCACGGTGGAATGGTAGATTTCTGGGTGTAGCCCCTAAGATGATGGCATTTTGTTACGGCAGCCCTGGCAAACTAAGACACCAGTATGGGTCCTGTCGCTTTTTTTTTTTTTTTTTTTGCGGTACTGGGGATTGAACTCAGGGGCATTCTACCTCCGAGCTATACCCCCAGCCCTATTTTTTACTCTTTATTTTGAAACCGAGTCTCACTAAGTTGTGGAGTGCCTCACTAGGTAGCTGAGGCTGGCCACGAACCAGGATCCTCCTGTCTCAACCTCCCGAATGCTGGGATTACAAGCGTGCGCCACCATGCCCGGCTTCCTGTCGCTTTTTAACAGGCTTTCCTGCTTCATACGTCCCTTTGAATGGAGGCTGTTGAGTAAGTTTACAGCAACTGCAACATGCCAACGGTCCCGCTCCAGCACCCAACAAAGACCCAGTGTGGGGCGGGCAGCTCCCTGCACACAAATGGCCCCGTCTGGCTGCAGGAGTGACAGTGGCCACTTTCACAGTGATGTTTTCACTGTGACTGGGTGCTCGCAAGCCCGGCCCTCCTCCCTCTGGCTCCCTGCCCACAGGCGGGGCAGAGCTGGCCAAGGGCAGTGGCCACAAGTGGCCCGCCCCAGGAGCGTCCGGTGCCGGATTCACTCCCTCCCGTGGCTCACGCCCTGCCTGAGGGCAGGGATCTGTGGAAGGCGACAGGCAAGACACTGCCGTGGCCACGTGAGTGACTTCACCTTGAGAAAGTCAGGTGAACCCACCCCCAGAGGGGACATATCCCATAGCTGTCGCTCCCTGAGATGGAGTGGAGGGGGCTCTGCGGGGCCTTCAGTTTATGTCCTCACACTGCACACCTCCTGCTTTTCATACTGACCATTCTATACATGTTACATTCTGTTATTTATTTATTTATTTATTCTTGCAGTACTGGGAATTGAACCCAGGAGCATTCTACCTTCGAGCTATGCCCCCATACCTATTTTATTTTTATTTATTTTTTATTTTATTTATTTTTATTTTTGGCAGTACTGGGGATTGAACCCAGGGGCATTCTACCTCTGAGCTACACCCCCAGCCCTATTTTTTTTTTGTCTTTTTTTGTGTGTATGGTACTAGGGATTGAACTCAGGGGCATTCTGCCTCCGAGCTATACCCCCCAGCCCTACTTTTTATTATTTATTTTGAAACAGGGTCTCACTAAGTTGCAGAATGCCTCACTAGGTAGATGAGGCTGGCCACAAACCCAGATCCTCTTATCTCAGCCTCCCAAGTACTGGGGATTACAAGCGTGTGCCACCACACCCAGTATGTTACAATCTTTGATTCTTTATACGCTAAAAAAAAAAAAGCAATTTCAACAAATGGGACATTTGTTGCAAAGGGAAGAAGAGCAGCTGGGAAAATTGCTGTGGCTTGTCTGTGTGATGCCAAGCATGTCAAGGTCAAGGTCCCGGTGGGGATGGTGGCAATTAGGAAATTCCCTTCTGCGGGCTCTGCTGGGGCTTCAAGTGAGGGCCACGTCGCCTGGCTGCGGGACTCAGCTCTGTTCCTTGGGGATGACGGAGCCTGCCCTTCTGCTGGGGAGCCATGTTGAACTCGGTATGGAGCTAGGCAAGGGACGCCACTTGACCCATGGAGACGGAGGCGCTAGGCCAGCGTTGAGCACCCCAGGAGACCCGTCCCGAGTCCCACCACGATGTGTGGGGGGGACACCTTCTCCCCACACCCAATCTCAGGGGTCCCTCAGCAGCCGCCTGGCTTAGACCACCGAGGAAGGGAGTGGTCCTACCCACAGCTGCCCGGCTGCACGAGAGGAAGCCACCTGACCGCCACCCACTGAAGCCAAGGGACAGGCCCCCACCGCTGTACTAGGGAGCCCTGTCCCCAAACTGCCCGGGCTCCCCACGGGGCAGGCACACAAGGACAGACAGAGGGGCTTGCTGCGTGGACTGTGGCTGGCGGCCCAGTGCTCAGTCCCAGAGGGAGCCTGGCTGCTGGCTGGTTCTATCCTCTGGCCTGTCCCCTCCTGGGCTCCCCGCCTTTGATTGTCACTCTGATAAATGTAGCTTTGACTCCTCAGCAGGCGGAGTCTCTACTCTCCTCTGGGTCAACCGTGGCCATTCCTTTCCTTGGGGACCTGGAAGCCCTGGGTTCGAATCCCGCCTCAGTCACTTGCCAACTGTGTGATCTTGGACAAGTTCTTGCATGTCCCTGAGACTTAGACGCCTCATCTCTAACATGGGTCAGCAACTCTGCCTCTCAGCCCAAGGTTGTTGTAAGATGCAAAAAAAGATCAATGGAGCCAGGCATGGTGGCGCATGTTTGTAATCCCAGCATTCGGGAGGCTGAGACTGGAGGATCCGGGTTCGCTGCCAACCTCAGCTACCTAGTGAGGCCCTCAGCAACTTAGTGAGACTCGGTTTCAAAATAAAGAATAAAAAAAAAAAATAGGCATGGGGGTATAGCTCAGAGGTAGAATGCCCATGAGTTCAATCCCACACACAAAAAAAAATCAATGGAAAGTGCCAGAATCGGAACCTTCTGGAAGAGTGGGAAGGGCAGTGTCTGCAGCAGGGCGTGTCCCTCCAGGAGGGGTTGGCTCGGTCACTCTCGCCCAGCACTGCTATTCCCATGTTGGTGACTGTGTCGGGGTGGGGGAGGGGAGGGAGTCAGCCGGTGCTGCATGGGGCACGACTCTGGGGCCTCGGGTCTCACCAGGTTCTGTTCTAGAAATCTCCACTGCAGGTCCAGGGAAGGTGCGGCATGTGTGAAGGGCAGAAGGCCCCAGCTGCAGTGCCCCACGCATGAGCCGAGAGGCCCCGGGCATGGGACTACAGAGGTTAAACCTCACTTCCAGCCTCACTGCAGAGGCCGGTGTCGCCTAGGTACCTGGCCCTGGGGACACCAGGCTCTCCACACCATCCTTCCCCACACCTGCTGCCCTCTGCAGTGACAAGGCCAGGCCCCTTTTCCAAAGAAAGGAGGATTCTCGAGGTGTGGTCCCCAGACCAGCAGCAGCTGGGAGAACTCATCAGGAATGCACATTCTCGGGCCCAGACCCGGGGGCCCTGCATCCGAACCTCGGGGCAGCAACCTGTGTTAACTCTCCGGGGGTCTCTGAGGCCACCCGGCTGAGAGTCCTTGCTTACAGAGGCGGGGGACCAGCTACGATGCGACACACCCATGTACACAAACCTCCCAAGCTAATGTCGTGGAAAGAAGTCCAGCACCCAAGGGGCATCCCCACCGACCCCATCACACAGACCACCCAAACAGGCAGAGCAAACCAGTGCTGCGTGCAGCCTGACTCACCCTTGGGGCAGGGAGGGCGGCTGCGGGGGCTCCGGGAGCTCTCTGGAGGCGCAGGGAGGGTCTCCTTTAGAATGTGGCTCTGCTCACCGTCACGTGTGGTTTGTAAACATTCAGCAATCTGTATGCTCAGTGTGGGTACTCAGTGTGTCCTACAAAAAAAAAAAAAACCTATGAAAGGGTGAGCTGGAAATGCTACTACCACCCCCCCTTCATTGTGCAGCCTAATAATCATCAGTTAAAAATCACCCGGGGGTGACCTGAAGCTCTTACACCTCCCCCAGCAAAAGAGTTGGGCATTGTTTTTATCCTCGGCTGGCAAGTTTCTCCGCTTCAACCTAAAAGCAGCCGCAACAGATGACAGGCCACGCTGGCTAATTAAAAGCAGAGAGAGGAGGCCGTGGCTCCGCATTTGGGAAACAAACGCTGCCATTTTGGGTACACCTCGAGGCGCTCCTGGTCTGTCGATGCTTTTTCTAGAGAACAAACGGGCTTCATTCAGTGACCTGGAGTTTGTCTTGGAGGGGATTCCAGGAAGCCATGTGGCGCAAGGTGACATTCTGTGCGTGTTTTCCTCTGTGTTGGGGGTGGGCTGGAGGCCAAGAGAGGAACCGGTGTCACCTGCCAAGGGATGTTTCGGGCCTCGACACGGCGGATCAGGGCCTGGTGGCTCCATCGCCCATTGGCTTGCAGGTTCAGGTCTACTCCACTATTCTGAGGACGCGCTTGGCCCCACTGAGGGATACAAGCCCCCCTTTTCTCCTTGTCTGCGCAGACTCGGCCACTCACAGGAGCCACCTCTATATGCTTAACCAGGAGCTCAATCGTGAGGTAATGGCCGTGGAACATTGATCAGATGCTTCTCCACAGGGAAGGTGCACAGTTCCTCTCTCCTTGCAGAATGCCTCTGAAGGCCTCCCAGGATCAGGAAGAAGTTCTTTTGCATGCTCTTTATGTGTGTGTGTGTGGTACTGGGGATTGAACTCAGGGGCATTCTACCTCCAAGCTATACCCCCAGCCCTATTTTTTATTCTTTATTTTGAAACCGGGTCTTACTAAGTTTCAGAGTGCCTCACTAGGTAGCTGAGGCTGGCCGAGAACCCAGATCCTCCGGTCTCAGCCTCCCAAATGCTGGGATTACAAGCATGCGCCACCACACACGACTTGCTAGTATTTTCTTGAACACTTTTTGTTCTACATTATCAATAACTATTGTTACTATAGTCTTTAATTTTCTTGTGATATTTTTGCCTGGCTTCATAACCCTTCAATTTTTATATTTGTGATGTTTCTTTTACAAAATTACATCTTTATAGATAGGAATTAAATTCTGAGATGGCCATTCTGTATCAGTCCTTTTTTTATTATTGTAACACTTTATGATATTTAGGAGAAGCAGGCTCTCTTTATTACCTATATTTCTCAAAAAGTTTGAGCTAATCTTACCTATTTACCCTGCAATTAACTTCATAATTATTTTGTAAAAACATTCTGATGAGTTTTTTGTTTGTTGGAATGACACTGAAACTATATATTGGTGAGAACTGGCACATTAAAAATATTCAATTTTTCCATTCAAGGAAAATCCACACTTCTCTAAATATGTGAGCCTCCTTTCTGTCAAGTTTTTCCTTTTATATATGTTGTTTATATTTATCAGGATGATTTTCGTATGGTAGTTCTACACTTAATTTTTTGAGAAAACTCCATACTGTTCCCACAATGCCTGCCCTAATGTACATTCCTATCAACAGTGAATAAAGGTTCCCTTTCCTCTACAATCTTACCAACCCTGGTTATCTTTCGCCTTTTCAATAACATCCATTAAAACTGGGGTGAGGTGATATCTCCTCGTGGGTTTTGTTTTGTTGTTCTGGTATCATTCTAGTTCTGAGCTACACCTCCAAGCCCTATTTTATTTTATTTTGAAACAGGGTCTTGCTAATACAGCCATGCACCACCACACCTGGCTTAAAGCTTTATTTATTTATTTATTTATTTATTTATTTATTTATGTTCCATTGTCATGAGCTGGGACGTATCTCGGTGGTAAAGTGCTTGTTCTACAAGCACAAAGGCCTGGCTTAAATCCCCAGTACCAAAAATTAAGACAAAAAATAAAGTTCCACTGTCTGACATTTCCCTGTCCTGCCCAGCCTAAGGCCAGCAGAGCCCGCAGGGTCCTCGCCCAAGTCCCCTCTCCCCTTCTCTGGCCTCCATGGCCCGGTGGACACGGCTCATCACCAGCCCTTGCGCCCGTCACGGCCACCTGTGCCAACAGGGATAGCTAGTTTGTTCTTCGCCTCCGGCTTTGCTGCTTCTGTCAAGGGCTGTCTGCACGGAGCGGGTTATATATAGACATGGATCTCATCTCTCTCTGGCATCTCAGTTTCTTGTAAAATGGAAACTCGCCCAACCTCCCTGCACCACCGTCCAGTCCCCGGGTTTAGGATTCATGTCAGTCCCACCTTTGGGAAACGGGACGCTGTGCACACGTGACCATCGTTTCTCTTGCAGGGGAATCTTGTTCCGTTTCTAATCTCCCCGTTTGGTGGGTGAGTGTGACAGGCCACTAGGGTGTGTAACCAACCGCCCCAGGCTGGTGAGAAGGGGGAGCTTGCAGCAGCGTGGCCTTAAGAACATTCCTACAACTCACTGTGCTTTGACATTTGTGTCTAAAAGACATCTTGTTTGAGTTAGAAACTATGACTGGGGCTGGGAGTGGAGCTTAGCGGCAGAGCTGGCCTAGCATGGGCAAGGCCCTGGGTTTTGTCCCCGGCACTGCAAAAACAAAACAAGAAAGAAAGAAACTAGGATTGTTAAGTTGCTGCTCAGTGTGTTGTTATGTAATTAGTGTTTAACCTCCTGGGTCACTTTCTGGTTAGTACAGAAAAGGGCTGGACCCTACCACAATAGACCATTTCCTTCCTTCCTTCCTTCCTTCCTTCCTTCCTTCCTTCCTTCCTTCCTTCTTTTCGGCAAAGATATTCTCCTTTAAAAAAGATTGTAATTATATGGTGCATTGTAATTACACATTCTAGTGAGGTTCAAAGTGATGCAGGCACACGTGCACGCAGGTCTTGGTGTATTTCCCATAATATCCCAGCTGGCTACCCAGCCCTCCCCGCACACATTGGTGAGACTGGGAGTGATACTTTCATATATGGCAGTAGCATTGGTTGAGTTGTTTCCTTCCTCAGTTCTTTCTCCTCTCTACCTCTCTCCCCCTCCCCCTTCTACCGATCTCTCTCCTGAGAGAGGACATGTGACCGGTGACTTTCTGAGTCTGACTCACCTCACTTAGCATAATATTCTCTAGTTCCATCCATTTTCCTGAAAATGACATAATTTTGTTCTTCTTTCTGGCTGAGTAAAATTCCGTTGTGTGCATAAACCACATTTTCTTTATCCATCCATCTATTGATGGATACCCATCTTGGTTCTGTAATCTGGCTGTTGTGAATTATGCTGCTATAATCATAAATGTGCATCTCTCACTATAGTAGTCTGACATTAATGTGTGTGTGTGTGTGTGTGTGTGTGTGTGTGTGTTTTACTGCTGGGGCCTGCTTCAGGGCAGGTGCCCAGGCACCTCCTGCGAGGTTGCTGATGGCCCTCAGACCTGGGGACGGGTCTTTCCCATCTCTTCACTCCGTCAAAGAAGCAGAAGGGGACGGTGAGGGATGGCACCTGCTCCAGCCCACCTCTGCTCCTGGCCCCCCCTGCCTGCCCCAGGCCAGGTCCCCATCAGGACTTCTGATGACCTCTGACCTGCAGCAGGTGCCCCCAGGCCTAGGCAGAGGGAGGGGCAGCCACAGCAGGAACTGGCTGGGTGGCTTTTCCTCCTTGCCTGCCCTGGTTCTACCCCTCTCGGTCCTCACGTGAGAGTGGTCCATGAACTGGTCAATATGGAATGCCCAAGAACTTGTCTAAAAGCTGTCTCAGGAGCCGGGCGTGGTGGCGCACACTTGTAATCCCAGCATTCGGGAGGCTGAGACCAGAGGATCCGGGTTCGCGGCCAGCCTCAGCTACCTAGTGAGACATTCTGCAACTTAGTGAGACTCGGTTTCAAAATAAAGAATAAAAAAAAATAGGGCTGGGGGTGTAGCTCAGAGGTAGAATGCCCCTGAGTTCAATCCCTAGTACCACAAAAAAATAAATAAATAAAAAAAATAAATAAAAGCTGTCTCAGCCCCACCCCTACCTCTAGAGTCGGATCTGGGTTTCAGCAACTCCCTGGTGATCTCTGCACTCAAGAGTCTGAGCTTCCCTGGCCCCCCGCCCCGTGCCTCCCCTGCCCCCACAGCTGGGCCCGCAGCCAGCTCCCTGCTCCGGTCCTCCCACATGACCTGCCCTCTAGGACACTGACTGGAGGCCCCTGGCCGTCGGCCCAGTGCTCAGAGTCACTCCTGGCTCGTGTGCCCCAGCCACATGGTGAGAAGAGAGGGCGCAGAAGAGAGGGCTGCCGCTGCCTCTGATTCATCCAGGCTCATGAGCAGCCAGTGTTTAGAAGAGCCTCTTTGACCACATCCCCCAACAAATGAGCCAGACGGTTGTGAGTGACCCTGACACACCATTTGCCAATGGCGGGAACCAGGGACACATTACTCTAGCTCTCTGGCCGCAGTCTCCCACCTACAATGTGTGGTTAAAAGGCACCTTGAGCCGGGCATGGTGGCGCACACTTGTAATCCCAGTACTTAGGAGGTTGAGACAGGAGAATCGCAGGTTCGAGACCAGCCTTAGTTAGCTACTTAGTGAGGCCCTCTGAAACTTAGTGAGACCCGGTTTCAAAATAAAGAATAAAAAATAGGGCTGGGGGTGCAGCTCGGAGGTAGAATGCCCCTGGGTTCAATCCCCAGTACTGCAAACAAACAAACAAAAAAAGAGTCACCTTGACCTCAGGCAGTGGTTGAGAGGCCTCCCTAAGGGTATCATTCATTCATTCATTCATTCATTCATTGTTGTAAATGACAGAGGTCTGCAGGGTACTGCTGGGGGCCCAGCATCAGCAACAGGAGTTAACCAAACACACCATGTCCTGCCCTTACTGAGCAGGGAAGATGGATGGGCACATGTCCTGTGCCAGCAGGTGTTCAGGGACTGTGGATGGATGGATGATGGATGGATGATGGATGGATGATGGATGGAGCAAAGCTGTCCCCATGCACCTCTTCCTATCTGAAGTCAACTGTGGATCAGAAAGACAAAGCTTAAAGCTCCTGGAGAAGTTAAGGGAAACATGAAAGATTAGGTAGGTGGGCGAGGGGCTGCTGGGCTTTCCTGCAGTTAGTAGGTACTGAAGAACCGAGATATAAAAATATTTCGGCCATAGAACAGAGGAGCCTGAGAAAATGAACACCTGACCCGCTGTATCCTGGAAGGGAAACTGAGGCCTGACTTTGCCAGTTCTACAGGTGATCACAGGCAGCTGGAGTAGATATTGGAACCCAGGTCCCCTGATCTCCACTCAGGGTCCTTGGCTGCAGGGATCCCCACATGCACGACAGCCCTGTTCATGCAACAATGACTGTCTCAAAAATGCAACACAAGCCGGGCGTGGTGGCGCACACTTGTAATCCCAGCATTCGGGAGGCGGAGACTGGAGGATCCGGGTTCGCGGCCAGCCTCAGCTACCTAGTGAGGCACTCCGCAACTTAGTGAGACTCGGTTTCAAAATAAAGAATAAAAAATAGGGCTGGGGTTATAGCTCGGAGGTAGAACGCCCCTGAGTTCAATCCCTAGTACCGCAAAAAAAAAAAAAAAAAAAAAAAAATGCAACACATCAGGCTAAAAAGCCACGTCCTGCCTGTCACCTCAGGACAGGCAGCAAAAGTCAAGCGGGAGGAAACCAACACAGAGACATCTGACCGCAGTGGGGTCTAAGAGAGCCTCGGGGAGGGGAACCATCCTGTATCTTGGTGGAGTGGGGTGCCATCAACTGTGCCCGTTCATCAAAACTCATAGAGCTGTGGACTGGAAAGGGCTCGCTTCATTCTGTATAAGTCATACCTCTACTTTTAAAAACACAGCCTACAAGTACAGGGCACGCTTGTAATCCCTGTACTTGGGAGGCTGAGACAGGAGGATCGTAGGTTCGACAACAGCCTCAGCAAGTAGTGAAACTCAACAACCCAGGGAGACCCTGTTTCTAAATAAGAAATTAAAAACTGGGCAGGGGATGTAGCTCGAAGGTAGAATGCCTCTGGGTTCAATCCTCAATACCACAAAAACAAAACAAAACAAAACAAAAAAACCAGCCTAAAATAATCGTGGGGATGATCATGATAATACTAATAGCCTCCAGCCAGCTGTTGTGGTGTGTGCCTGTAATCCCAGCTACTTGGG
Organism: Graphiurus murinus; assembly: GCA_004027655.1. Classification (NCBI taxonomy): domain Eukaryota; kingdom Metazoa; phylum Chordata; class Mammalia; order Rodentia; family Gliridae; genus Graphiurus; species Graphiurus murinus. The sequence goes on along the minus strand of PVLC010018193.1, from coordinate 18,187 downwards.
AGGCTGAGGCAGGAGGGTCAAAAGTTGGAGGCTAGCCTGGGCAACTTACCAAGACTCTGTCTCAGAACAAAAACTATAAAGGACTGAGGTTGTAGCTCAGTGGTAAAGTGCTCAGCTAACATGCGTGAGACCCTGGGGTCAACCCCCAGCCCTGTAGTAATTAATAATAATAATAATAACCTTAAATAATAGTAATAACCTTGAATGCCAAAAAAAAAAAAGTCCATGTTAGGGCCCCAGCATGGAGGCCGTGGGGATCCTGCCTGGTCAGAAGCCCACTTAGGCACCAATCCTGCTTCAGACCAGAGCATCCGACCGAAGATGCCTCTCAGGCAGTTCCTCAAAACCGAAACGCTGTAACCCCAAACCAGTCTCGCTCCCACCTCCCTGCCCTCTGGTGGCACTGCTGCCTGGTCACCCTGCCAGCCAGGTTCCTGGTCTGCCTTCCCCAAACCACCTGCTTCATGACCCCAGCCCCGCCCCGGCCCAGGTGCTCACCTGCTGCACCAGTGTCACACTAGCCTGCAGGACGGTCGCTGCCCCCACCAGACCAGCCTGCACAGGACCCCTCGGCCCCCACACCTGCTCACCAGGGCCTTCAAGGGGCCTCCTGCCACCAACGGAATTCAGAGACCTCCACAGACTGGCCCCAAGATGTGCGAATTCCTACATTATCCACCACAGCTCCCACCCCAGGCACCCTGGCCTCCAGCTGTCCCAGACCCAGCTCCACACTGAGAACAGCCTCGGGCAAGAGCAGGCTGAGGTGGGAGGCTGAGCAAGCAGGAGAAAGCAGAGGAGGAGATGTCAGGGCCAGGGCGTCACTGAGTCATAGAACCTCAAAGCCCCTCCGGCCTCCATCTGAACACCGCCAGGGCAGGGAGCTTAGGCCCCAAGCAGCTGCTGCGTGTGGGGTCAGCTCTGAAGTTCAAAGTCAGCTGGGCGTGATGGCGCACGCTTGTAATCCCAGTACTTGGGAGGCTGAGACAGGAGGATCACAGGTTGGCGGCCAGCCTCAGCTACTTAGTGAGGCTCTCCGCAACTTAGCGAGACCTTACTTCAAAATAAAAGAATAAAAAAAAGGGCTGGGGGTATAGCTCAGAGGAAGAAGACCTCTGGGTCCAATCCCCAGTTCTGCAAAAATAACCAGCATTTGGGAGGCTGAGACCAGAGGATCCGGGTTTGCAGCCAGCCTCAGCTACCTAGTGAGGCACTCCGCAACTTAGTGAGACCCTGTTTCAAAATAAAGAATAAAAAAATAGGGCTGGGGGTATAGCTCAGAGGTAGAATGCCCCTGAATTTAATCCACAGTACCGCAAATAACAATAACAATAATAATAATAATAATATTCCAAGTCTCTGCCTTACATTGCCCTGAAGTCTGTTCTTAGTTGCAGTCTTCGTTCCAGTCCCCTCCCCCACCCCCAGGCCCCCTGAGTCCTCTCTGCCTGTCCCTGCGGCCACTTTTCAACCAGGCCCCATCCGTGTGGCAGCAGGCTCCCCCACTCCTCTGAGCAGGAGCGAAGCCTCTCTCGCGCTCCGTCATTCTCTTGCTCGGCTTGAGAACGACTTAGCGACCGCATCCCCCGGTTGACTCGGGTTGGACTCGCTGTGAATGAGAAGCTCCCTACAGCCAGGGAGCCGCAGGCTGGGGCTGCTTGTCCCCTTTATGAGAAGCAGCACGCGTCTAGGCGCTTCTGAGAGGGATGTGGCAGTGTGTGGTATTAGTCATCCAACCTACATGTGGCCTCTTGGCCACCGCACAGCCCTCTCTGGCCACCTAGACGGCAGAGTCACACTCTGGCTGGATGGGACCCACAGAAGGCACGGCTTTCAAAGAAACAGGGGCTGGGACTGCCATGGTGCTGCCCAGGCCCCAGGAGCCCAGGCCGAGCTCCAGAGCGGCCCCATTCTTGGCAACACCTCTACCACCCAGCACCCTGGTGCTCGCTTCTGCTTGGCTGACTGTATGACAAGGTCATGAGGCGAATATGGCCGGGCGCGCGGGCAACTGGGAGTGGGGGACGCTCTGCCAGGTGACCTTCCGTATCTGCGTGATCAGTTCTGGAAGCCAGAGTGGGCGTCCGCCCCCAACTCCCGCCTGGGTGAACAAAGACACTCTCTGCTTCGAGTGGGAAGCCCTGCTTCTCCCAAAGCTTCCAACCGACCTCTAGCTGCCTTTCGATCAAGGGTACGAGGCTGCGCTGGAGACGGGGCTGGGGAAGAAGAGGGGTGCAGTGGGAAAGGAGGGTGTCCCTGGGCACAGCCCTCCGTGCTCCCCCTTTTACAGAAGAGGACGTGGGCAAAAGAGCTACTTCTACCTTTCCTTGAGTCTCTGGCCCCTCAAGGGCTGTTCCAGACGCTCTGGAACTGTAACCCAGAAAACGCGCATGCCCTGCACACGCCGCCTTGACGCGCAGTTTCTGGACCCCTGAGCCCTCTGTGGAACCCACGGGACCCCAGGTCCCAACCCCTTCTCGTGGGTGGGAAACCGCCGAGGGCCCCTGGTGGCCCCGCTCTGGCACACTCTCTTATTTGCTTACGGCTCACTCGAGGTGCACCTGGCCTCTTACCGCTGAGAGCCCCCAGGCTGGAAGGAGGTGAGCCGGGAGGGGGAGGGGTTTGCCTGGACAGACCTGGGTGCTTCTATTGCACCCTTCCTGAAGATGACACGTGAGTCGGGGTTTCAGTCACCATTCCCATGGCTGCAATCCAAATACCTGATACACACTACTTAGAGAAAGGAAGATTTACCTGCTTACAATTTCGGTCATTATAGATGTGTGTGAGCACATATATGTGTATACATGTATGTATATATATTCACCAGATGCCAAGCAGGAGCAGGGGCTACAGGTCCTCAGGGCCTGATGCAGGAAGTAGACAGGAGAAGGTGAGAGCTTATAATCTGCTCCTGGTAGAAAAGTTGGAAGCTGAAACAGCAGTGCTGCCCCCAGCCACGGCCCCATGGACCAAGTCCCAACTCCAGCATGGCTGCCTCATCAACTGCATGAGGTCTAGGGGGAGGGGGCGGGGCTCTAAATCCAAAGGATAACCAGGCGTGGTGGCACACGCTTGTAATCCTGGTACTGAGACAGGAGGCTGAGACAGAGGGATCTTGGGTTTGCAGCCAGCCTCAGCTATGTAGTGAGGCTCTTTGAAAATTAGTGAGACCCTGTTTCAAAATAAAGAATAAAAAATAGGGCTAGGGGTGTAGCTCAGAGGTAGACTGCCCCTGGGTTCAATCCCCAGTACGGAAAAAAAATCCCCAAACGATAACAGATGGTCGTCCCGGAGGGAAGTAGGTAGAGTGCCTTAGTACCCCTAACTGTGGTACAAAGCTTCATCGGAGACACTGCTAATCCACCAGCTAGACTTGTCCACAGCCGATGGCTACAGGTGTGACCTCACGGCTCCCGCCCGCTCACCTCTAGGCTCTGTTGAGACACCTGTCTCTGGCCCACACCCCTGTCTGGACTTCCCACTGCATGCCTTCTTTCTGTGTCTCCACACGTATCTCCCTCACCTCACTTTCTTGGGGCTTTCTCACTATTTTGGCTACTCTCTTTTCCTCTAGAATTACTCAGGAAATGTTTACTTGGAAGTTAGTTACACAAACCACTTTAAACATTTTCTCCAAAGTGCATCCTATGACGCGTATAAACAAGCCTCAATTATGAAATGATGCATGAATGTACCCAGATTACAGTGGTTACGCTGTAATTTTCATTGACAAAGAACGCTGTTGGTGGGACGTGCGGATGATTCCAAATTCCATCAGATCTGAATGGGAGCATAATTCCATGTGCTGAATGGAATATTTAGCCTGGTGACTCTAACTGAAAAATTGTTCTCTCTCTATTGTAAAGCCCTCAACACTGGCCAAGCCTGGCGAGGTTAGTGACCTGCGGTCGTTCTGCTGAGAAACCGTTAGATCGATTTCCATGGAGACCAAAGAGTCTGAAGATCCAGAAAAGCCCTGGAGGAAACCGACACGGGGTTCATGGAGAATTGACGATGAATCAGCCAAAGGGAGCCCAGAGTTACTCTCAGACAGAGAGGAGACTCCCCGTGATGACGAGGAGATGGGAGACAAAGAGCCCTGCGGTTACATCCCAATTCAGAGGAACTCCGTCTTCAACCGCACCGTGAAGCGCAGAAGCACAGGCCAGACCAGAGGCCCTGAGCGGAACGCCAGCCACCTGGCAGGTCAGAGAGGGGTGGATGTTCCCACTGCGCCTTTACACCCAGAGACAGTGATTACTGCTGAAAGTTCTCAGCAAGTGACAGAACAGAAGGCACTGAAAATGATCAGGGGCAGATCCAATCAGGAGGAACTTTTTAAAAATAGTTGGTGCTGGGAATTGAACCCAGGGGCATTCTACCACTGAGCTACACCCCCAGTTCTTATTTATTTTATTTAGAAACAAGGTCTCACTTAGTTGCTGAGACTGGCTTTGAACCTGTGATCCTCCTGTCTCAGCCTCCCAAGTACTGGGGGATTACAGGAATGTGCCACCATGCCCAGCTAAGGAGGAACATTTTGAAGCTATTATCTAAAGAATTCAAAGTCCCCCAATAGGGTGATGTGTACCTATAGGAGAGAGTCTTGATCCAATTATGCAGTGAGACTGGTTTTTATGGCTTCTAGTTCAGACTTGACAAAAGTCCCCAGCCATTCTAGAGGGAGACTCAAACCCTACCCCCTTTCAAGTCATCTGGGAACATGAATTTCCTCAGCGGTGATGTCCTATCCTGTCCTCTCCCTGTCACCACGAGGGTCGGAGTTTCTGCTGTCCTGAAAGCTTAGGATATATTTGCACCACGACCCCTTCATCTCTTAGACTAGTTCTTAGCACATTGTGTCTGCTCCGAGTATATGTGTCGAGCAAAAAAAAGCTTAGCACCTTCTACCAGTGCGGGGTGAGAGTGCTCCAGACCCCTGGCCCTGTGGCCGGGCCTCGAACAGTGGGGATGGCTTCCTGGCCCCCTGGGCGTGGCAGCTGCCGCCAAAAGGTGTTCTATCCTGAGCACGCTGGATGTGGCAACCCCTGCAGACTTCAGTAACTCATTCCAAGATGTTCTGTACTAAATATCGGGTAGTTTTTGTCTTAGGTTAAACTACCCTCAAATGCAGAGACTTAAAACAATATATATTATTTATTTGGATTCTGGGGGCTGACTGGGGGCCCCGTCTAGGCCAGTTTGACCTCTGTAATTAGAGAGAGGCTCACGTGAGGCTGGAAGGCGGAGGACAGCCTCCTCAGCTGTCTCAGGTGGCCATGGAGGGGCTCGAGGGCCTCCGCTGGGGCTGCCTGTCTGTGCTCTGCGGGATATCTCGTCCTGCAGCAAGCCAGCTCAGACTTGCTTTCATGGCAGAGGATTCCCAGACAGCCAGGCCAGAAGCTTCTGGGCCTCTTAAGACTTAGAACTTCAGGGTCGCTTGCAGCATGTTCTGTTGGTCAAGACGGCTCACAGGCCAGCCCAGATCAAGGGGTCGGGGAGGCCGGCTCTACTGCTTGGCGGTAGTAGGATTTGGGTTTGTTTATGATCTACCACAAACACCAACAGAATCCTGTGTCCAGAGCAGAGTGACGGGAGCAATGGATGCCAGAAACTGTCTGGTCGTGGAAGCTGGGCGACTGGCGGGGTGTATCACTTTCTCGCTTTTGTATACATTTGAAAGCCCCCATAAATGGAAAGTTAAAGATACACCTCAAACACGAAGAAGGCTGGAGTCTCTGCATTTTTAAAGCCCATGCTATTGTAAGGTGTCACTGTATTGCAAGCTGTGTGTCAAAGCTTGCAGACCCTCGGGTGGGCTCAGGAAAGGCTACCCCAAGAAGATGGTAGTTTAGAAAGTCTTAAGGGAGGCGGGAGAAGAAGGCTAGAGAGACAGCAGGAACGTACTAAGCTGAACCTAGGCAGGGACCCGGCGGCTGGGCTAGGCCGGCATTTCAAGGGCAGTCTTAAAATACCCATTATACAGATGAAAAAACAACTGAAGCCCAGAGAGAGTGAGCCACTGACCCCAAATCATACCGCTGGTGAGTTACCCGAATTCAAACCTTTCTAGTCCAAAGCCTGTGCAGATATAGAAAAGGGTTAGAGCTGGACACGGTGGTGCCTGCCTTTAATCATGGTACTTGGGAGATTGAGACAAGAGGATTGCAGGTTCAAGGACAGCCTCAGTAACTTAGCAAGGCTCTCAGCAACCTAGCAAGACCTTGTTTTCAAATAAGAATAAAATTAGGCTCAGGGTATAGCTGAGAGGCAGAATGCTTCTAGTTCAATCCTCAGTACCACATACATACCCCCCCCAAAAAAAAAATTAAAAGAAGAGAAGTAGGTTAGAACATTGGTGTCTAATGTCTAATAGAAATATAATGCAAGTCACATATGTTGTTTTAAAATTCCCAGTGGCCAGAATAAAAAAACCACAAAGAGCCAGGTGTGGTGGCGCACACTTGTAATCCCAGCATTTGGGAGACTGAGGCCGGAGGATTCGGGTTTGCGGCCAGCCTCAGCTGCTTAGTGAGGCACTCCACAACTTAGTGAGACCCTGTTTCAAAATAAAGAATAAAAAATAGGACTGGGGGTGTAGCTCAGAGGTAGAATGCCCCTGAGTTCAATTCCCAGTACCACACACACACACACACACACACACACACAAAGAAACAAGTGAAATTAATTTTAATAGTGCATTTTATCCAAGCTAATATATCCAAAAATATTATCCTTGGATTGTATGGCTAGCAATCAATATAAAAATTATCAGTGGAGATTCTTTATATCCTTTTTTTACACCGAGTCTTTGAAATCTGTTGAGTGTTTTATGTTGTAGCCCCTCTCAATTTGCATGCCAAACTTTCATGGGAAATATTTGATCTGGATTTAGATTTCATAAAATGTGCAATCAGAAAAGTAGATTTACATACCCAAGTTGTTCCAACCATCCTTAGAAGTATTCCAATACTGAACAGAGCATCCATTTTTACATTTAATTTAATTGAAATTAAATTGGAGAAAATGGAAAATGCACTTCTTGGGTTGCACCGGCCACAAATCAAGCGTGCAGGAGCCACTTGTGGCTGGTGGCTCATGGCTGCCGTGCTGGACAGAGCTGGGGCGGAGCAGAGCGCGCAGGCGCAGTAGCGCACAGCTGTCGGCGCTGGACCCGGGCCAGGCTGGCCTTCCTGAGGCGGAGGGGGGGAGGTGCAGGGCTGTGTCTTAGGACAGTAGAAAGGGGAGCAGGGTGGGCAGGGGAGGCGTTTCAGGTTCGCGGCTTCTCCAAGCCAAGCCACGGATGCTGACACCGGTGTAGACTATGGCAGAGCTTGCCTCACCTGCCAGGCTCACCGTCGCCCCCGATGCCCAGCTCCGCATATCTTCATGGGAGGCACAGCTTTACCACCGAAACGAACCCCTGAACCCTTCCTTGCCCTGGAGTCAGCCCCCAAGACTGCCCAGTGGTTGTTTTTCTTTTGGTTGTTGTTGTTTTGTTTTTTCCTTTTTCCTTCGGTACTGGGGATTGAACCCAGGGGAATTCTACTTCCAAGCTACACCCCTAGTTCTATTTTTTTATTCTTTATTTTGAAACAGGGTCTCACTAAGTTGCAGAGGGCCTCACTAAGTAGCTGAGGCTGGCCACAAACTTGGATGCTCTGGGTCTCAGCCTCCCAAATACTGGGATTACAAGCGTGCGCCACCATGCCCAGCCTGCTCAGTGTTTTCTGACCCAAAGTCCAAGGATTGGAAAGACCCTGCCCCACCTCTGTGATGAGAAACATCGGGCTGCTCTGGTCCACTGCCTAGCCACGAAAGAGGGTTCATGCCCCGGCCCGAGATGTGGGCCTTGGGTCTGAAGATGTAATGCATTCCCCTGCTCCCGGTGCCCTTCAAAACCATGCTCCAGCACTGCCTGACACCCCACGGCAAGGTGATGTGACCTTTTAGAAGGTGACTTGACTCCTTATTTATGTTGCTTAGGACTCAGATCTAATTAAGGTTATCAGCTTATAAGCTTAGTTGTGCAAGGTTTGAGAAGTTGCAAATGATTTGTGTCCATAGGAAACAAGAGCACCCTGCAAGGGGTCCTTGGTGTTTTGGTCCTCTGGGATGGTAATCAGGTGTCCACCGGGTGGAGGAGAAGGACTGTCACCAGAGTCCTAGAGAGAGTGACCGGAAGAAGAGAGATGAGCGTTTTCTAACTCACTCCATTGCTTAAATGTCACAGGCGCACAGGAAAGCAGAAAATCTGTGAATGGGCCCCTGACTTTGACTCTCCCCCAGAGAACACCAGCGCGGGTGGACCCAGAAGTCCAGAAAACCAGGTAAGAGATGGCAAGCCACGAGGAAGGGCCGGTGTGTGCCAAGATGTGGCAGGAATCCGGGCCACGGAGTCTCAGCAGGGCCACAAGAGTGTCGAGTTTGGTTTTAAGTAACTTAGTTATTAATACTTAAAAGCAAACAAACAGAAAACCTAGCCACGTATCCTGGTACACGCCTGTGATCCTAGTACTTTGGAGGCTGAGACAGAAGGATCACAGGTTCAAGGACAGTCTCAGCAACTTAGCAAGATCCTTTCTTTCTTTCTCTTTCTTTTTTTCCCTTCCTTCCTTTCTTTTGTGGCACTGGGATTTGAACCCAAGGGTATTCTACCTCTGAGCTACACCCCAGCCCAATTTTATTTTTATTTTGAAATAGGGTCTCATTGGGTTGATGAGAGTCTCATTACTTGCTGAGGCTGTCCTCAAACCTGCAATCCTCCTATCTCAGCCTCCCAAGTACTGGGATTACAAGCATGCACTACCATGCCTGGCTGCGAGACCCTCTTTCAAAATAAAATAAGGCTGGGGGTATAGCTTAGAGGTAGAACATCCTTGGGTTAAATCCCCAGCACCAAACTACAACAACAAACCCTATTGTTTCTCTTCCATCACAAAACTAAGAAATTTTAAATATTATATACATTAAGAAAAATCACTGTACCACCACCACTCAAAGAAGTTTTAATGTTGGAATCGTGCTTCAAGTCTTTTTCTCTGTTCTATGCATGTTTTCTCTTCATAAAATGAACCTTACTATATATCCTGTCTTGTAACCAAACTTCTTTCCATCTTAGTAATTTTTTTCTACACAATTATTGAATGGCTAAAAAAGACTCTGTAGTACAACTGGATTGTGACATGTTAAAATTGTGCTCCCATTGTTGGATGTTTGCATATTGTATCAGTTAGGACTGAATTTAGCTGCTGTAACAAATAAACCCAAGTAACTTAGCTTGACAGGACAGAAGCCTCTTTGGCTCTCATATAAAAGAAGTCTGGAGGGTTGTGAACACAGCTCCGTTCATGTCTTCAGGGGCCCGGGCTCCTTCTAGCTTACTACTCTGCCATCTGTCAAGATGACTGGGAGAGCTGCAGCCACTGTTCAGGTGGAGGGAAGGAGAGAGGTGAGGGGTGAAGGGTATGTCCCAATCAAGTCTGCCCTTGTTTTAGGGAGCTTCCTGGAAGCCCCCCCAAGCATTGCTGCTTCTCTTTCCTTGGCTAAAACCAGGTCATGTGACCACTTCCACCTGCAAAGGAAGTTGGGAAAAGTGTCTTTTTCAAACCAGGTCAGTTTCTGTCCACAATATATTGGTTCAGTAAGGAGGAAGGGGAGAATGGAAAGGGGGAAGCAACAGCCATTTCTGACCCAAGGCAGTTTCAAATTTGGTCTTGTTTTCTAAGCCAACTACAATAAATATAATTGTGACAAAATCACAATTATAGATGCCCAGCCCATTTCTTTAGGTTACATTCCTAGAAGCGCCACAATCTCTACGAATCCCTGGATGGTTATGGTGAAATAGTAGAAGGAGTGCTTCCTGCCAGGGGCTGGGGACCTCAGCAGAAAGTAACCAGCTTGAGAGCTCTGCAGGTGCTGAAGCTCTGCAGTCAGAGACCCCCAGAGAGGCACCCCTGAGGAAACCCCAAGTGCCCCACTTTGAGAGCCTGAACAGCAGCTGGGGGACAGGAAGAGGGTGGAGCAAGAAACAGAGGCACCTGGCTGTGGCAGACCTGGACCCCTAAGAAGGAAGGAACCGGCGTTTGCAGATAACTTTGGGTCGCTCGTTTTCTTTTCTCTTCGGCACCCCAGCCCTTGGGCTGCTCTTTTTAATACCCACCAAAAGAGACCACTTTCTTCTGACCTACAAGGGACAGGAAAAGCTTTGCATGTGCTCTGTCTGCAGTGTCACACAAGGCCAGGCGGCCAGTGCCACCCCCAGGGCAGGCTGAAGTGGGAGTAAGGGAGAAGACTCGAGTGCTTCCTACTCACACCCTCCCAAGTCCAGCTTGCCTTCTAGGTCCTCCGTGCTTCCTTCTGTCTTGGATTCAGTGAGGACAGAGGCTTAGTGAGTATCTAGGTCTGTCTTTGACTGCCCTGCCCCCTCCCCAAAAATGCCATTTGTCTCTGTTGCATTTTCTGGACTGGATTTCCATGGCAAGGTGTGTCTTGATGCATCTGCTGTGGGGCATTTTCTAGACAAAAACCTCCTGATGGGCTGCTGGTTCTGAGGGTTGAGTTACTGAGATGTGTCCCAGGAGTAGAACTGCTGGATCTTAGGGTAGGTGTATATTTAACTTTATTAGAAACGGCCAAATAACTTCCCAGAATGGTTGTACTGGTTTACACACCCACTGGCAAGGTATCACAGATTCAGCTGCTCCACATCCTCGGATCCTGACACTCGGAATCGTCAGTCTTTATAATTGTATTCACCCTAATATACTGTGGCTTCTCAGTGTGGATATACGAGTATTTCCCTGATGACTAACAAAGTTGAACACCGTTTCATACATCTGTTGGGTTTTATGTGTCCTCTTTTGTGTAGTGCTTGTTCAAGACATTTTCCAATTATTCATTCTTTTTTTTTTTTTTGCAGTACTGGGGATTGAACTCAGGGGCATTCTACCTCCGAGCTACAGCCCCAGCCCTATTTTTTATTCTTTATTTTGAAACCGGGTCTCACTAAGTTGCGGAGTGCCTCACTAGGTAGCTGAGGCTGGCCGCGAACCTGGATCCTCCGGTCTCAGCCTCCCGAATGCTGGGATTACAAGTGTGCGCCACCACGCCCGACTCATTCTTTTTTTTTTTTTTTTTAAATGTGTTGCTTTTTATGTATCAAATAAAAGATCTTGAAGCCGGGCACGGTGGCCCATGCCTGTAATTCCAGTTCTTGGAAGGCTGAGACAGGAGGATTGCAGGCTAGAGGCTAGCCTCAGCAATTTAGCAAAGCCCTGTTTCAAGATTAAAAAATAAAATAAAATGAAAAGGGCTGGGGGTATAGCTTGGAGGCAGAATGCCCCTGGGTTCAATCCCCAGTACACACAAAAATAGTTCTTGGTCAGATATGTGTATTGCAAATATTTTCTACCAGTCTGTGGTTTATCTTTTAATCAGTAGAAAATTTTAATTTTTATAAATATTATCTTGTTCTTTCATTGTTTATAATTTTCCGTTATTTAAGAAATATTTGATTATTTCTAAGACAAAGATATTCTGTTTCCTTATAGAATATCATATGCTTAGCTTTCACAGTTCTGCGTCTGTGGTCCCTGTGAATGCCCAGTTGCTCTAGCACAGCTTTTTAAAAAGTGCTTCTGTCCCCCTCAATGAATCACTTTGGTGCTTTTTAAAAGAATCCACTAACTGCAGACACATGGATCTATTTCTGGACTTTTATTCAGTTTCATTGATTTAATTGTCTATCCATATGCCAATACCACAGTGTCTTAAATCCTGTAGCTTTATGCGAAGTCTGAAAATCTGGTAGTGTAAGCCCTCCTACTTTGTTCTTTTTAAAGATAGTCTTGACTATTTTAAGTCTTTCATATTCCCATATAAATTTTAGAATCAGTGCGTCAATTTCTGCCCCCAAAATTGTCTGATAGAATTTCAGTTGAAATTGCATTGTTCCTATAGATAAATTTGGGAATCGGTGGCACTTGAATATTGGCACCTTAAATTATGCAAACTATGAACATGTCCCAACTTTCCATTTATTTACATATTTTAAAAATTATTTCAGCAATGATTTGTAGGTTTTAATGTAAAGGTTTTATATATTTTTCCATCAAATCTGTTTTCATGTATTTCGTGCTTTTCGATTCTACTTAAATGCCAGTGTTTTGGAATTGCACTTTCAATTGCTTATTGAGTAAAATACATGTAAAAAAATGCAATGGGTTTTTACGTGTTCACCTCATGCCCTGTGATCTTACTAGTTTGCTTACTAGTTCCCAGGGCTCGTACCTCCCTTTGGATTTCCTGTGCACACAAAGCTCTACCCTCTGTGAACACAATTTCACTTCACTCTTGCCAGTCTTCATGCCTTCTGTTTGGTTTTCCCGCCTCGTTGCACCTGCATGACGTCCACTACGATGCTGAATGGAAGTGATGGTGGTAGATGTTATGGTTTGGATATAGAACATGCGCTGAGGAGCTCATGGACCGATGTTCAGAGGTGACAATTGAATCACGAGGGATCTATCTATCTCACCAGTGGATGGATGCATCATGATGGATTGACTGGGTGGTAACCTAGCCGGTGGAGTGTGATTGGAGGAGGTAGTCACTGGGGGCATGGCTTTGGAGACCACGCATATGTCCATGGACCCCCTTCTCATTCTCTCTCTCTCTCTGCTTTCAGGCCCCATATTGTGAAAGCAGAGCCTTTGCTTTCTTCTCTCTCTCTGCTTCCTCTCACCATGACCTGATGTCTGCTTCCTCTCACCAAGCCCTGATCACTGCTGACTTCGTCTGGCCTAACATGTACCGAACGCTCTGAAACCTCCAAACCTATGAGCAAATAAACCTTCCTTCCTCTAAGTTGCAGTCATCAGGTGTTGTGGGTCACAACAGTGATAATGTTGACTGACAGCGTAGACATCCTCATCTAGTCCCTGGATGAGCAGCTTTGGTTGCGGAGATCAGAAGCCTACTCAAAGTGAAAGAGAGCTATTGTAAGAACCTAGGGATCCCAAGTTACAAGAGGCAAAGCCTGTCTTCACAGGAATGAAAAAGGATCGGGACCCAAAGCCCCTTTATCCTTCTCTCTGGGGCCATGGGACTCGCTCCTCCCTGCTTCTCTTGCGGAGTCTTGAGGACTCTTCTCCTGCATCTTCCCTTAGACCGGCTTCTCCTCCAACCCGTCAGCTTGCACATGACCCAGGTGGCAGCTGTTGCCAGGGAGACCTTTCATCTTGGCTCTCTACAGCCAATGGGGACTCCTGTTCATATCTCTTAGAGAAGAATTTCTAAGGGGTAGAATCTGATTGGCCATCCTTGGGTCAGGGGTTTATCTTTAGGGCAATTAGCTAAAAAGAGCAGGGGCAGGATTAGCAGGGCCATTCCCACTTCATCAGTGGGAGCTGTGGGAGAATCACCGAGAGCCAGACATCATGTGTGTGTGTGTGTGTGTGTGTGTGTGTGTGTGTGTGTGTGTTTATAAGTTGATATTTGATATTTAAAACTTAAACGAAATCATAAAGTTTCCTGTGGGCAGTTCTTCTGCATCAGCCTCCCTCACATGTGCCCTTCCTCTTCCTGGCAGTGCTCTGGGGAGAATTGCAGGAGTTCACCCCGAGGCCCATCTGCATTAAACATTAGCACTAAACAGAGCTGTGCATGGCGGGGTGGCCACACTCAGTACTGGCAGTTCTGCTCTAATTGGTTGGAGCCATACCTCCCTGGCTATCAAATATCACAATTATCCCTGGGTCCATCTCAAAAAATGATCATTGCCATGAATTCCCTTACTGCCATCAAAGACTCATGCATGGTGCTGTGTGTGAGTCTTTGTTTCTTTTGTGGTATTAGGGATTGAACCCAGGGGCATTCTACTTCGGAGCTACACCCTAGCCCTATTTTATTTTGAAACAGGGTCTTGCTAAGTTCCTCAGGGTCTCGCCAGGCTGACCTGAGGTCTCAGGGTCTCTGAGACTGTCTTCAAACCTGGGATCCTCCTGTCTCAGCTTCCCAAGTCCTGGGATTACAGACAGGTGACACCACACCCAGCTTCTGTGAGTCTTGAAATGCTGACACTCAGCAAGGGTCAGTTTCCATATTGGATGTGGCATGTGTTTCCATGGAAGTGTACAAGTGGCATGTACAGTCACCCTGGGGTGACTAGCGTGCTAGTGCTAGCTTGGGTTGTTCCTATGACATCTGGCTGTCAGGGAGTCTGTAAACACCAGGGATGAATGTTGAGGTAACTGCAAGTTTGGGGGGCTGCCTCTTTAATTAAGGAAACTGTTTGGGGCTTATGTCATTGAGAGTCATTTGGGGGGCAAGAGAGGAGCTAAGGAAACGCAGCGCAACTCTAGATGATACTCTAGACCTAACTCCCAGTTTACAGGAAGCACAGAGAGGATTTGGGCTAAATGGCACTCTGCCAATGATGCCATCAGCAAAATGCACACAGGATCCATGCCTCCAATTCCTCCACAAACAAACTGCAAAGAGGGAAACGAGAGAGGGAGGAAGCAATGGAAAGAGACCAAAGAAACGTCAACCAATTACAACGTACAGATCTTATGTGAACCCTTTTTCAAACAAACACATCATAGGGGAAGAAAGAAGTTTAAAAGATAATCAGGGAAGTTGGAACATGGATGAGACATGTGATTTAAGAAATTGCTAATTTTTCCAGGTATGCTAATGGTAATATAGCTAGTTTTTAGCTGTGCACAATTCTTCATAACTTTTAGAGATACATTCTGAAATATTTTGGGTGAAATGGCCTGTGTCTGGCATTTGCTTCAGAGTAATCGAGGTCAGGGAAGGCGTGAGAGGGGCGGAGATGAAAGATTGGCCGTGAACTGGGAACTGTTAGAGCAGATAGTGAGGATTTGGGGAGTTCATTAGAATTTCTTGTCTACTTGAGTATATGAGGTTTTCCATTTTTTAAAAAATCTATTTTTAATCAGGTTTATTTTAAAAACTTGTTTATTTAATTTTTTGTGGTGCTAGGACCCAGGGCCTTGTGCATGCTGAGCAAACACTACACCCCTACCCCCCTAACACTTGTGTTTTTTGTTTGTTTGGTTTTTGTGGTACTAGGGACTGAACCAGAAGTGGTATACCTCTGAGCCACATTTCCAGCCCTTTTTTACTTTTTGTTTTGAAACAGGGTCTCACTAGGTTGCTAAAAGTCTTGGTAAGTTGTTGAGGCTGGCCTTGAACCTGCTCTCCTCCTGTCTCAGCCTCCCAAGTACTGGAATTACAGGCATTAGCCACCGCACCTGGCTTAAAGCTTGTTTTTTTGTTTTGTTAATTAAAAGGTTCATCCTTACGCCCCAGGCCGGTCCCCTTTCCCAAGAGATTGGCAGAATCACCAGCTCTCACGCTGAGCATCGCGGTCCCGATGGCATTGGCTATAGGCGCCCCCCAGGTCCCCACTTGAGCACCTAGCTCGTGTCCGAGACACACCAGAGTTGTTCCATGCTGGCCGAAGACTGATGCCCACATGCGTGCGTGTGGACTCTCAGGCAGAGACGGTGACCCAGGAACGCTCGGCCTTTGGCCTCTTGAAGACACCTGTGCACACGAGTCCAGTAGTGGTCCAGGACCGTGTAAGACCAGGCTCAGGCAAAACAGGTCACAGTGTCACAGGAGAGGTGAGCACTCTTGTGGCTGCAGCGGTACAGCCCCTACTCAGGGGCTCGCCTGCCTGGACCTTTTAGGGAAATCTCATTCTTCACCTTCTCCAAGATCCCGTCTCTCAGAACACGTGTCTCAGCAACGAAGGTGCAAACGGAGCATCATGAACGACTTTTCTCCGGGCGGAGCCCCGCTTGGGTTACACCCGACGTCCCCCACGGTCCCCACTCTGAGGACAGTAAGCAAAGGTCGCTGGGGCATTGGAAGGCTCTCAGGCCCTTGGACATGGCGATGGGGACAAGTTTGGATTTTCTATCTCTGAAACTGTTTCTAATTTTTCCCTGTCTCTGAACAAATACAGCTGTCACTTCTGCTTCACAGTTTATTTAGCTAATTTCATATACTTTTGATAGCTGAATCTCATTTTCAGCAGCTCAGAATGTTTTTCTCCTTCTGAAAGGGGAAGGGGCACATCCCCCACCTCCCCACAAGATGTCACCAGGATGTGGGGTGCGGGGCAAGCGGTTCTCCCAGGCGTGGCCCCTGAGTGGACGGGGCTCTCCAGCGGTTCCCACCCACGGCCAGGACGGCCCTGCTGGTAGAAGCCCCAGGCCAGAGGAGGCCAGGCAGAGACCCAGGACGGAGCGAGGAACTCGGGGAGGGACTGTACACACACTCCCAGCCACTCACACACTCTCACTCGTGACCTTCCAAGTAATAATGATGACAACTATAGACTGGGGACTTGTAATTACATCTTTGGTGTTTGAACTCTCGGCCTCTTCTCACTTGGTAAGTTGTCCATTCAGGGTTTTTTGGCCTTATTTTTATTTTTATTTTTTATTTATTTTTTTTTTTTTTGCAGTACTGGGGATTGAACTCAGGGGCATTCTACTTTCGAGCTACACCCCCAGCCCTATTTTTTTTATTCTTTGTTTTGAAACAGGGTCTCACTAAGTTGCTGAGTGCCTCACTAGGTAGCTGAGGCTGGCTGCAAACCTGGATCCTCCGGTCTCAGCCTCCCAAATGCTGGGATTACAAGCGTGTGCCACCACGCCCGGCTGCCTTATTTTGATTTTCTGAGCTCATTTTACCTGTCAGTCTTTTAGTTTTGGTTTTCTTTCTTTGTCTTTACCTTCCTCCTAGTTTTCCCTCTGTTTTCATCTTCTGTTTTTTCTCTCTCTCTCTCTTTTTTTTTCAGTACTAGGGATTGAACCCACGGGCACTCTACCTCTGAGCTACACCCCCACCCCCAGCCCTATTTTATTCTTTATTTTGAAAAAGGGTCTCACTAAGTTGCAGAGGGCCTCACTAACTTGCTAAGGCTGGCCAGGAACCTGCGATCCTCCTCCTCAATCTCCCAAGTACTGAGATTACAAGTGTGTGCCACCATGCCCAGCTTAATCTTTTCTTTTTCTAATTGGGAATTGAACCTACGGGTTTTCTACCTCTGAGCTACACCCTTAATCCTATTTTTTTTTATTTTGAAACAAGGTCTTGTTAAGTTGCTGAGACTGGCCTCACCTGTAATCCTCCTGTCTCAGCCTCGCAAGTACTAAGATTGCAGGGATGTGCTTGTTTAATCTTTTAAATGTTTCCTGTTTAATCATCTTTTACATATTTTCCCTCTGTCTAATCTTTCAAATATTTTCCTTTGTGTTTTAGCTTTCTAATAATTACCACTATTAAAATTCAGACATTCTGGCTTTACTTTCACACCAAATCTCTTTCCCCTTTATTTCAATTATCTTACAATTTTCATTCCCAAGCTTCTAGGGGGGTGTTTTCACTTACTTTATTTCTTATTTCTTTTTAACTGTGAGCCTTCCTGTCCTTTTTTGTTTTATTTACTTGATTCATTGTAACTATTCAGTGATCTGCTTCGGGTTTACGTAAACTGAACTTCTCTATTTTTCTTAAACTACTCCTTTCTTGGTTCTATCAAGCATTTATGCATGCTGTTCATTACTCTGTTTCGTCTATTAATCACAGTTTCGTATCATCTGGTCCTATCTTTTTCTAAGTCTTTTGAATCCTTAATTCAAAACATTCACGGGGTGGGCTGGCTCTGGGGAGGATGCGGAAGCTGGAGCGTGTAAACCCACACACCTGCCGGGCCCTGCCCCTGGGAGACCCAGCCCGGGCCTCCTGGAAGCAGGTCCTGGCCTGAGCAGGAAAACATTGTGGACCAGAGTGCATGGGGCTTCAAATCATCTTCATACAGTGTCTTCAACTATTTTCTGTGGCTATAACAAAATGCCTGGAGTGGGTAACTTATAAAGAACTTTCTTTCTCGCTGTTCTAAAGGCTGGGAAGAGGTGGCACTGGAGTCTGGCAGGGCCCTCCTGGCTGCATTGTGACGTGGGACAGAGCATCCCATGGTCATGCAGAGCAGCTGTCACCAGGGCGCCCCACAACCTCATCTAACCCCAATTAAGTTCCCCTCTGATGCCCCATCTCCAAAGACTATTATATTAACACAGGGATTCAGGGATTAAGTTTCCAGCACATGAACATTTGGGGACACATTCGAACCACAGTA
>PVLC010018192.1:0-32308 GCA_004027655.1 Graphiurus murinus | reverse complement strand
AACATAGCAAAGTCCTAATAAACCTAATGAGCAGAGCAATACACCAATGAAGTTTTGTACCAATAAATTTTCGATATTATGGTCATCATTCTTAAACTGTTTTCTTTGTATGTTTTGTGATGCTATAACATAGTACTTGAAACTGGTAATTTGCAAAGAATAGAAATGTATTGGCACATAGTTCTGGTGGTTGGGAAATACAATATTAATATGCTGATTAACTTGTTCTGATTCCAATATGGCCACATGGATGGTACAGCTTCTGGAGGAGAGAAATTCTTTATTTTCACATGGAAAAAAGAAAAAGAAAGGTGAAACAAAAGAAGACCAAACTAGCCCTTTTGTGACAGTGTCATTCCCATCAGATACTGATTAGGTCTTCATGGCTTAATCACCTTTCAAAGTTCCCACTTTTAATTCTTATTACAATGGCAATTTAATTTTACTGGAATTCTTCTATTATAGAATAACCAGTCACTCTACTTTAGGATAAAAATTATTCTTTCTCATAGGAAAAATGCATACCTCATAATTCCTAGCTTTGCTTGCCAAAAGCATGTCCTACTTTCCTTGAATACAGAGTAATTTTCCTTATTATTTCTAGTTTTAACTGTCTGTGACATAGCTATTCTGAAGACTAGCAAAATATATGAATCATAAGTTATAGAAGCCTGTGCTTTCTCATATTACCATTTTTTCAATGTGGCATAGGACATGTTTGCTAAATGAACCAAATATGTTGAATTTATCTATAATAAGAAGCCAAAAGTGAGAAAAAATTATGTCTGATAAATAATGCTTATTGAAACATACATTATCTTACTTGAAAATGGCCTGGACAGAATCTCAGTGTAGTTTTGATTTGCATCTTCCTGATTGCTAATGATGTTGAACATTTTTTCATATATTTGTTGGCCATTTGTATTTCTTCTTTTGTGAAGTGTATATTTAGTTCAATTACTCAGTTCTTGATTTTTTTAGTGTTGTCTTTTAAGTACTTTATATTTTTTAGATATTAGTTATCTATCAGAGGAATATCTGGCAAAGATCTCCCATTCTTTATACTCACTCTTTAGACTCTTGATGGTTTCCTTTGATAAAGAGAAACTCTTTAGTTTAATATCATGCCATTTATTAATTCTTGTTTAAATCTCCTGAGATTTGAGAGTCTTATTGAGGAAGTTTCTACCTCTGCCTATATGATGGAGTGTTGATCCTATGCCTTTCTCTAGAAATTTCAGTCTCTGGTCAAATTTGACTCATGCAGGGCAAGAGGTAGGGATTTAATTCATTTTTCCTATAAATGGATAGCAGTTTTCCCAATACCATTTGATGAACAGGATTTCCACTACTAGGTATTTTTCCAAAGTGACTGAAATCAGAATATTATAGTAATACATGTATATCCATGTTTAAAGCAGCACAATTTGAAATAGCCAAATTATAGAACCAACCTAGATCTCCATCAAAAGGTGAATGGTTTATAAAATTATAGGATATAAACACAACTGAATTCTGCTGAGCCATAAAGAATAAAAAACAATATCATTTTTAGGAAAATGGATGGACCTAGAGAACATTACATTAAGTGAGATTAGTGAGTAACAGAAAGTGAAGGGTCATATGTTTTCTCTCATTTGTAGAAGCTAGGGAATAATACTGATTCAAGAGGGAATTTTGATAAAAGAGGAGAAATCCCAGTGAAGCAGGGAAGTTGTCTAGGGGAGAGTGGAGGGAGAACAGAGATTTAATGAAGGAAACATTTCCATTGGCATTGTGTACATATGTGAGAATACCAATGCTAATCTCAATATCCTGAGTGGTGAAGGGGGGAGTTGGGAAGGAGCTGGGGAAAGTTTACTAAGTGCCTTGTGCATGTGTGCCACAATCACTGTGAACTGCATTATTATGTGAAATTATAATGCACCAATAAAACTATCTAAAAAAGAAAAACTCCGGGATCTTCAATGAATACTTATCATTTTACTTAAATTAGCAAAATTACAAGGATGTAACTAACTAAAGAGATTTGAGATGCTATTTATAAGTAGACATAAATCAAAATACAGTTAGCCATAGTCAGGTTGTTACCCTGTTAAGCCATTTTTACAGTATATGAATTTTAGGCAATCATCATGGAAGCAATAATCTTAATAAAGTAAATATATGGGATTTTGCGTGTGTATTTGTTTGTTTTACTACTATGCTTGATAGAAATGAAGCAATGGACTCTGACTTCCACTTGCATATTTGTTCTTAAGTTAATGTCATCATTCTCTAATGCTAAACATTTTGAAAAATATTTTGGGTTAGTTTCATCTTTATATGAGTTAAAAAACACTTAAATTGAATAATTGAATTTTTATTTAAGCCAATTAAATAGACTTCTTTTATAAATTAATTTTGACAACACCATCTGGAGGTAGAAAAACTTTGCATATACTTAACATATACACATAAATGTACATAAACATAGGGATAGAAGCAGATCTTATGGCTTTTATTCTAAAATTCTAGCCACATGCCATGTATTAGATAGCAAAAGTCACTAGTTGATGAAGAAGAGCCAGATCCAAATTATGCTACAAGCAGATGGGACAAGTTGAGGTTACCTACACAGATGGCCAAAAGAATCTA
Source organism: Graphiurus murinus (assembly GCA_004027655.1). Taxonomy (NCBI): domain Eukaryota; kingdom Metazoa; phylum Chordata; class Mammalia; order Rodentia; family Gliridae; genus Graphiurus; species Graphiurus murinus. Next base: position 29,671 of record PVLC010018192.1, on the reverse strand, counting down.
CTAATATTTTGCCAATTGGTTTATTTCATTATTTCTCTTTTCCTTTCCCTCCCTTTTCTTCTTCAGAGTCATTTTCCCTAAATTTTAGTTTCTTCTTTTTTTTTTTTTTTTGTCAGTACTGGAGATTGAATCCATGGAAACTCTAGCATTGCATTATATCCACAACCTTTTTTATTTTTATTATTTTTTATTTTGATACAAGATCTGAGTTGCCCAGACTGGTCATGAATTTGACATTCTCCTGCCTCAGCCTCCTGAGTAGCTAGGATTAAAGGCTTAAACCTCTGAGCCTGGCCCAAAATTTTAATTTCTAAAAAGACATCTCTCAGATAAGACAAGGTAGAACATTTATATCTCAAAGGTAAAGATCTTATACTTCAGGGCTAAGTGGCATAATTTGCTGAGACAGAAAATGAAAGTTATAAAGGCCTGGTTATGACAAGATGGCCAGAGAAATAATTTAAATAAAGGTGAGGTTATATATATGCCTGTGTTTTTCCATTGTAAGAATTGGCAATGATTTTAACCGCCCTTCTCTGCTTGGTGCAGAGATGGAGATACCTTTGCAAATGAAATTTTCCTTTATGGATGTAAACTTATCTTACAACAAGATTTCAAAACCAACAGCCTAATGCCAGAAAGCTTTATTTTGTGAACTAATTTGGCTATATAGTCAGCATTCAGAACCACAAAAGGTTAAGAGAGCTCTGATTTGCAAGAGGCAATGAGTATTTCAAGGCAGAAAACAGAAGCCTTGAAACCACAAGAGTAGTTTCATTGGTTACAGATGGGCATTTCTCTAACATGACAATGGTCACACTTGTTGTCTGCCTGTGATTTGATGAACCTCACCTGCTTGTCATTGTCTAAGATCTGGATATCTCTTACCAAAAAAAAAAAAAAAAAAAATTGAGTTAACTTTCAGTACTTTTATATACTGTTAGGCTTTAGTTTATTACACAAGAACTCAAAAATTAGAGATAGCCTTAGGTCAAATTTAATATAACATCCTTATTATGAGTAAGATCATTATTTCATTTAATATATCTAAGAAGAATGAGAGGATGATTGTTTCTCATTAGTTTTAATGCATATATGAAATGAAAAACTATTCTATTATTATTAGTATTTCACATATATGTATACAAAATGGAATCAAATATTCATTTATTTATAGCTATTAGGAACAAGCTATATAACTTGTTCATCCAGTCTACCAACTCATGTGTTTTCGGAAAGAGTGGCCAACATTTTGGGCTTCATCACATAGAGCCAGAGGAAGTATCATGGAGTTGGGAGGACCTTTGCTAGTTCTAAATCATACCACATTATTCAATACCTTTTAGGTCCTGAAGGAATCTGCAGTTATTGTTCTTATTTCTTATAGAGTTAATATGATAGTTTCATGTTTTTCTCATTTTTGAAAACAGAATATTTACTCAGTCATGCTGTTTCAGTCAGCATTCCCACTGTTGTAATCCAAAACACTTGACCACCAAAATTTAGAGGAAGGACAACTTATTTGCTCACAGTTCTGGAGATTTCAGGATTCAGTCTATGTTAGGCCAGGTGAAGTCATGGAGTGGGGAGTAGAGAGAGACAAGTGAGAGGGCTCTGCTCTCACACACAGAGTAAGGGGAGGAGGGCCATATATAATCCCCAAGGCCACACTCCCAGAGATCCCTCCTCAACAACCAAGCCCCACCTCTACCATGGCTATCTTGCTTCCATGAGGTCTAGGGGGACATTCTAAATCCAAATCATAATACATCCTTAACAAAGACCTAATAACAGAAATAGATGGTTGATATATCACATTAGTATTTTGTTTCTGACTCCATCATAGCCATGTGTTCTTTTCTGGAGGGAAACTTTCATGGAAAGTTACTCCTTAAAACAAATTGTGCAGTAGTAATACACAATATGTATCACAATCTGCCTCATATTTTTTTAACAAAATCTTTATTACAAAGTCAGTAGGAAATAGAAAGGGAAGAGAAGAAAAGCAGACTACCTGGCAGACACGCTGGAGAGCCTGAAAGTGGAACTCTCTCATAATTTTTTTGATTGTAGTATATGATAAAAAAATTGGGAGAATATTTATTCACAGACAATGAAGAAAGAAAATAACCAAATAAATGCAAGAAAATATCAATACAATACAATTTACGAAAATGTGCCACTTTCCTCTATGTGACTAATCTACTAATTATGAAAAATAAGATTTTTAGAACCAAAAATCTCAATTTTATGACTTTTTAGAACATACTTAACAACACTGATTTTGCTCTTATAGGATGTACCTTATTACCTCTTAAATTTGCATAATCACAGAATGCTTGATTAAGGAATGGAAGCCTTAGGTGTAATGCATATGCATCCATGATTAGTTGTAGGAGGGGGTCTATAATTATGTGGTATATAAATATACATCTATATACTTTAAACCTTTCCAATAAACACAACAAAAGTCCTGAAATTTATTTTTAAATTCTTTCCATCATAACTTCAAAACAGAAAAGTAACACTATGTTTAAAAGAACCACAAAAGGTGCTGATCAAAATCTTCCAGAGAGTAAATTCTCGATATAACATATATTTAATAGTCAATGATTAAAATCATTGGTGATTTATTGGAAAAGCAGACAAAACCTTTGGTTCCAAGGTATTTTGGGGGCTATGAGCACTGAATATCCCAATTTATTAGGAATGCAGAGAGAGCATTGATGAGCTGTGCTTCTTAAATCTCTGTAGTTCACATCAATTTAACTGTGTTCATAACCGGTATAGTCATTACACATCTCTGCCCATGATCACTCCCCACTCTCTAGTATAAATGAACATAAACACACACCACCTCATCACCACTTCCAAATAATGAGGACTTCAAACTAGTCAAATATAAAATAAAAATGGGAAACTGCTATTAAAACAATTTATTAATATATAGAAAAGGATATTTCAATTTGAATTTCTAAACCTCACTCTAAATATCTTCATAATTATAACAGAATTAGATGCTTATTTTAATGTGTTAATTTTTTCCATGCCTTAGATGAATAGTTTTTATGTACTTATGTAGATTCATTCTGCAAAGATATTTTACTATTTATAAATATTTTTTCTCACAAAACATATATGAGGAGTGTTCATCTCTGCATATTTTCTATTTCATATAATAAGAAAAAAAACTGACAAATACTGATAATGAAAGTCTTCCTTTCCTAAACAATGCTGAGAGAATTCACTAGTCACTAGTGATATTTAAAAAATATATATATACTTTTTAGCCGGGCGTGGTGGCGCATGCTTGTAATCCTAGCATTTGGGAGGCTGAGACTGGAGGATCCAGGTTCACAGCCAGCCTCAGCTGCTTAGTGAGGCCCTCTGCAACTTAGTGAGACCCTGTTTCAAAATAAAGAATAAAAAATAGAGCTGGGGGTGTAGCTCAGAGGTAGATGCCCCTGAGTTCAATCCCTAGTACCACAAAAAAAAAAGAGTACTTTTTAGAAAAATTCATTCTTTTAAAGGCTAGGCACAAACATATTTAGAAACTATTTCTTTTACTCTATGTAGATACTTTTAAAGTTAAATTAACTCACATCCTTCCCTCTCTAGTATCATAAACCACATATTACTTAGATATTAGCAATCCAATATTTTAATAAAACCATCCCAAGAAAACCTTCAATGTCATCTTAATTTCCCACCTTACAAAACAATTCTTATAATTTGGAAAAGTGATAGTGAAATTCTTGACAGGTCATTAATGTGATCCTCTGGAGTGAGTCATCCATGCTTATGGTTTATGAAAAGCCTTATGTGCAAGTTCAACAATCAGTATGTTTAAGGACAAGAAAAAAAAAAAACACCAAGATAATTAGATCTGTGCTCCAATGCACTACTCTATTGCTTATCTCCTTGAAGAGATTATGAAATAATAAGAAATGAATAGTCTTAGTTTTATTACATCTCCAGTAGTCACATTTTTCTACTACTAATATTAATTTTAATATTAGGAAGAAGATAGAAAAGGTGAAAGAAGGAAAAGATGAAGAAAGTAAAAGTAGATGAGAAAGATATCCCCAAAAATAATAAAAACAAAAACAAAACACAAAATTTTCAGTTTTTTTCATATATATGTAATACATGTATATACACATGCATATATATGTAAATACATACATACAAACATACATACATCTTTATATGTAGATAAAAGCATACATATAATCTTCTTGATTGGATAATTTTAGGTAGTATGCAAGGTACTTTTTGTGTGTCAAGTTATTTAATTCACATGTCATTTATATATGCAGCCATTTTTATACTGTATAGTAACAATGGAAATTATGGTTTTGCTGAGAACGCTTGTAGTTATCCATCTCATTTTATTTTAGAGCTTACATTAATATCTATCTCTGGATGATACTAAAGTTTGTCCTATTGAACTGTATTGTTTTGTACATTTTTGGATAGTGTCAGCCTGCTATATCTTACTTTTTAATATAAATATCAATTATTAATGCTGTAAATTTTGTCTAATTCATCTTTTATGAAATTAGAAAGTAGCATTTATGAACTGAGTTAGGATTTTTTCTCAAATGTCAATTTTGTTTAAAAGTAAAACAAAATTAGTAGCCGGGTGTGGTGGCGCACGCCTGTAATCCCAGCATTCGGGAGGCTGAGACCAGAGGATCCGGGTTCGCGGCCAGCCTCAGCTACCTAGTGAGGCACTCGCAACTTAGTGAGACTCGGTTTCAAAATAAAGAATAAAAAATAGGGCTGGGGGTGTAGCTTGGAGGTAGAATTCCCCTTAGTTCAACCCCCAGTACCACAAACAAACAAACAAACAAACAAAACAAAATTAGTAACTCAAATTATAAGAAATTGTTTTTCTTCTCCAGTTAATGGAAGTGTTTAAACAATATTCTTTTTGTGCAATAGTCATCTTATTTTTAATTATATATTAGCATTAGAAAATTGTTTTGTTAAATCAATGAGCTTTTAAAAATTTTTGCAATGTTTTCACTAATAATTTTCAGTGCCCTTAAAAGAGTGATAACTGTAAAAAAAAAAATGGCAAACTATAATTAATAGGTATTTCTACTGCTTGGTTTTTAAAATAAAATAATTACTCAAAATTAAAGTCGCTACCTCGTAAGACCATCTGCTGCACAGGATATTCTTGTTGATATCAACAAGGGTTCCAATGAGGATATGGGCAACATATGGGCCTGGAATTTTGTTAATTAAATCAATGTTTTGCTACACTGATGTATGTTCCAAAAAGGAATTCCTAGTGCATATCGTCAAGTACCTGAGTGTTTTAGGAGACTGTAGGTATACAGTTTCATGTTATATTTGAACACAGAGATATAATTTTAATTTTGAGCACAAATATTCCAATTTGAAGAATGAAAATGGAACACACTGGTTAAAATTTTTCATTGTGATAGCTGGGATTAATTTCAAGTAACTTTTCTGTCTACTGAAAGCTGAAAGCTTAGAAGGGTTAGAATTGACTATTTATAGGATACATTTACATTTTTTAAGTGTATGTGAGTTTCTTTGTGGTAGATTTATTGAAAAGATAGTCCAAATTCCCCAAGTGGGTAGTCTCTCACTATCCACAATTGTATTGTAACATTGTAGCACCTGTCTGGAAGAGGAATCTCTCTACACAATGAATCTGAGTCTGAATTTTTAATTGCTTTGGTTTATAGAGTGAAAATACTATATTCCAATATCAAATCAGGGTTTGAAGGCAGTATTGCTTTCTTAGTTTTCTTTTGGATTTCTCTTTGATCTAAACTGCTGGAGAAAACATGTGGAACAGATCCATGTCAGTTTTGTGCCCTAAAGATCTCCCAAACAGGTGAGATCTTGCATGAATCAGTAGTTTCATTGCTAATCTGCATATGTAAAAATGAGAACCTACTTGAATCATGGCTAAGCTAGCTGGTAAGTGTGTCAGCAATAATAAATGTTAATTGGCTAAGCTACTTTTGGTGTAGCTTTGTTATTCAGCATTTTATTTGGCAATACACTCCTACAGTATACTTCCTGTCCCTTCAATGAATGGCATATCACTTCCTGAGTTAACATAAGTTTTCATAAACCACAAAACACCAGTGCACAAACACTAGTCATGCAGTATCCAAATCTAAGAAATATGGCTTACAGTGCTAACATGTTTTACTCTGAGAAGGGTGATGAAACTGCAGAGTACTATTGCTCACAGTACAAGTTTTGGACTTGAATAGATCTAGGTTCCATGCTTAGCAATACCACTTACAAACTGCCAATATCAGTCTAGGTGAAATGGCCCTTCTTCTCCATTCTGAGATAGGTCCTTGTTGTTGCTGCTATATATGCTGACTAAATAGAAATGTTACTTCATGAACATAATTCAAAGAGAAACCATGATTAAATACGGTATATTGAGTCTTGGCTTTTCCAATATAAAGCAAAACAGAGCGTTTATATTAAATCCAAAAGAGAAATGATATGAGTTTTTAAAAAGACCAAGATTGTGCTGCATTTGTTAAAAGTAATTGTAGAAAACATATGTGTTTAAGTCTTGAATTATGTATGAATGAGGACTATCCAGTAACATTAGCCTAGTTAGAGGAAAAAAAAAAAAACTGTAACTCATCATGAGACAACAAAAAGAAACAGCAAATATACACACGCACACACACAAAAAAAATTGCCTTTGCTCTTCAGGTGGGCCAAACCAACCATCAGTGATAATATTTTCTACTCTGTATAGATATATAAGTATCATTCATTTGTCTTAAAACAGGAAGAGATGCCAAAGACTACATGAATTAAGTATACTAATTTTAAGTACTATAAATGGAAAATGCATACAAATTTCTCTACTCTCTACAGAATAAATTCAATTTGATGTGCAGCCTTTACTAAAACTACTGACACTCATATAAATGAACATTGTTCAATCCTGTGACCATGTGGATCCAACTGTCTTCACAGTGTTGAGAAGAAAAATTGTTACTTTTATAACTCCAAATATCTAGCTGTGTGGGGCACGATTCCCAGGGCACCAAAATGTACTAAGAAACTGAAACAGTGTTTTCAGAATCCTATGTGTCTATTACATAAGGTGTCAGCAGGGATTGAGAATAAAAAGAGAAGGGGACCTAAGATGCCATAATCAATGATACTTAGTTAAAAATTAAATACTAAGGTATGAAAATATTTGTTGGATCTCTGCTAATAATCAGAGTTTGTAATATATATCAAGGCACAAAATTTTCTATTTTCTGGACTATATAAATGGCCCATGTAATATCTATTTCTTCCCTTTCCTCCCTCTCTTCCCTTTTTTTTTTTGAAGGATAACATTGATAAGATGGCTCATTTGCTTATTATATGGTGTTTAATTAGGAGGGATCATTTTATCCATATGATGTGGCTTGGTTTCTCTAAAGGTTTTTTGGATAAGTAAGGTAAAAAAAACCTCCCAAAATATTTGCCAAGATGATTTATTATCTCTAACCAATCCTCAATCTTCAGTAGACTGTAGTAGATTCTCTGAATTATGAGTTTGTGAACCCATGCCTTTATAGTAATTCTGCATAATGGAAGGAATTGAACACACAACTGACCAGTGTCTAACACAAACACACGTGCACAAACATGTACACACACACACACACACATTTTTGTAGGTCACCAAATATAATCTTAGAAGAGAGCTTTTATCTTGTCTTAGGAAACCTCCTACTTAATATAGCCTTTTTTGTATACCTTTTTTGTTGTGACTTTATTGAGAAACTACATGTTATTGTAGTATGGCTACTGCCATTACATTGTTTTGGGTAAAAGCACATTTACTCAAGAGAGTTTGTCAAATTCATTACTTTTTGTTAGTACACAAAACATGTATTTTACATCTTATAATCATGTATCTAATTTATTTTAGTGCTCATTTGTAAAGGTTTCAAATTATTTTGTATCAAGTAACCAAATTAAAAGTGATATGTGCAATCTATTAAATTAAGTCTAAGCTGGGCATGGTGGCACACGCTTGTAATCATTTGGGAGGCTGAGACCAGAGGATCCAGGTTCCTGTCCAGCCTCAGCTACCTAGTGAGCACTTCGCAACTTAGCGAGACCCGGTTTCAAAATAAAGAATAAAAAATAGAGCTGGGGGTATCGCTCTAAGCTAGAACGCCCCTGAGTTCAATCACCAGTACCGAAAAAAAAATTAAGTCTATCTTTTATTGGTGAACATTATTGAAGACTTTAATTCTCAGATAGGAGAGTATACTGCCTTCTGAAAAGCAAAAGTAATTATTTAAGTGCTCATTTTATGCTTTTGATTTATGCCTCAGCTTTAGAAGATAAAAATAAATGTATGACCTTATATATTTAAAAAGTGTACTAAAATTTTGCCATGAAATCAAGTTCTATAACTCACTTCCATAGAATTAATAAGGCAATATCAGCTCTTCTTTGCACATCTCTATTTGATTTCAACACATGCTCAAACTTTGACTTGGCCAAAATACAAGGGTTTCAGACTATAAAAGTCAATCTTATCCTATCAAGAAAATGCTTGTAGCAAAGCATTCATTCAGTGATGTGAAATTTGGTTCTATGTATTCAGCACATTAGTGTTTACTTGAAACAGGTGACAGATGTATTAGAAAAAGCACAAGGCTTGTGATTGAAATCCTGGATTCAATTCTCAAAGCTCAGAGATCTTCAGCAAGTTTTTCAATTGCTACGAGCCTCAGTTACTTAAGGGAAAATCTCAATTTCAAAATGTAAATTTATGAGTATGTGTAGTGTGGCTAGTGTAATTGAATAATCAAAACAAGTTGACTGGTACTTTATAGCTAATCAATAAATGTCAGTGCCTCTCCTTCTCTCTTATGTAGATCTTACAATAAATCTATCTGAAACAATACCGTTTTCCAAAAATACATACACATAAACTAGAAATCTGGGAATGAGCTTGAAGACAAAATAATTAGGGAAAGGAAATGCAGATAAACATCATTATTTGCATGTCTTGCTTAATAAATCAAGTGACTGTAATTTGAAGGAAAAATTACTTTTTAAAGTGTTTCTTCAAAGAAAAAAGGGTATTGGATACTGTCTTCAAATAAATACTTAACAAAATACAAATATTTTGTTTCCTTTATTTATTTATTTATTTTTTTTGGTACTAGGGATTGAACCCAGGGGCATTTATCTTCAATCTAAACTCCCAGCTCTATTTTAATTTTTATTTTGACAGAGTTTCTCTAAGTTGATAAGAGTCTCTTTATTTGCTGAGGCTGTCTTCAAACCTGTCATCTTCCGGTCTCAACCTCCCAAGTACTGGGATTGCAAGCATGCACCATCTTGCCAGGTTGTTATAAATTTATATATTCAATTTCAGATCCACTACTATCTTGAAAAAGAAAAGAAGCTTCAGACATATCTATAACAATATAGGAGTCAAAATAACTGCTTTATCCTGGAATCTTAGAAAAATTCAAAATGCCTTTTTACCTGCTTTTTAATTTTTAATATTATTATTTTTATGAGTCATTAAGATTACATCAAAGTAAAATATATGCTTTTAAAATCTTTCTGACTTTAATAGTCTTCTTTTTCAGATGATATTAACATCCAAATGATGTTAAGAAGTGCATAAAATGAATTAGTACTTATTTTATTATGGATGAGAATATTAAAAACACCTACCAATGCATATGTATGTATAAAAGCGTATATAGCATGCATCTCTTGTATTTATTCTGAAATATATGACACATTTAAAATCATAATTTACTTCATAAACTATTAAAATGTGTGTGTGTGTGTGTGTGTGTGTGTGTGCATGTGTGTGTGTGTGTTAGTTACTGAGGATTGAACCCAGAGGCATTCTACTTCTGAGCTACCCCTTCAGCCATATTTTACTTTTTATTTTGAAAGAAGGTCTCTCTAAGCTGATGAGGGTCTCACTAAATTTCTGAGACTGATCTAAAACCTGTCATTCTCCTGCCTCAGTCTCCCAAGTCCTGAGATTATAGGTGTGAATCACCATACCTGGTTTATTTAAACTATTTTTAAAAGAGCATTATTATGAATCATAATAAATAAGAAATGATGCTTGTACCATAAAAGTATTTAAAATATCAATAAAGAACATAAAGATAGTCCTTCAAAAAGAATGGTTCTAAAACTTTAATTTTTTAATGTTTAAACTCACAGAGGTGTGTGACACGTACTTTACGTTTCTTGCCCTAGTTCATAAAAGTCAATATAACAGTCTATTTGCAATAAGAAACTACAATATAATATTATATTGATTCAGACACTTTGGTTTAAAGACATAGACTCCCACTGATTTAGTTTATTACAAAAGAGGAATCCATTTAAGTGTTACTTCTGGGAACCTAGCACAGGGCTAATGTCCAACATAATTAGAATCACGAATGAAGTGGCTTCAGGATTCTTTCTCCCCACTTCTATTCTCTGAAGCTATCTGGGAGTTTTCTTTCCTCTTCTGTCACAGAAGAATGAAGATTTATGATTTCTTCTTAATGCAGGAAAACATGACTGCAGCTTCTAAGTTGACATCTCCTCACTTTCATATATATCTTCATTCTTCTGATTCCCAGGACATGGAATTGAACTGGCTTTGGGAAAATGAGAATTTTCTGGGTTAATCATTATCCATGAGAGCCAAGTTTTTATTTATTTTATTTTTTCTAAGTGTAAATTCTCCTTCAATAACCATGTGCTTGGAGATCCTAGAGCTGCTGCAGGTGCTGTAAGAAGTATTAGAATTGGAGGTGTCCTGATACCTAGTCAAGTCAAACAGAAAGAGCTCACAGGGGCAACAGTGATGAAAAGGCTGGCCAAATAATTTGCAGCAGTGGCCCAGTCAAAAAAAGAAGAATCAGAATGGTAGAACCAGTGGTAGAAGGGGAGGAGGGGAGAGTGAAAAAGAAAAGCAAAGGACGAAGGAATACAAAATGACAAAATGGCAGCTTCTTGTATATTTGAGGTGAAGCATTTTCAGTGTATGAAATAAAAGTTGTGTTACAGTACCATACATCAGTAAACACTGGCCTAAAATTTGTCATCCTCATTAAAAAAATCAAATTATTTTCTTGTGCAAATTTTCGTAATAGCCTGGATGTTACCCCATTATAAGTCTAGTAGTAAAACAAATAAAATTAATTTCTCATATATTATTTCTTTCAAATTATAAATAAAAGAGTCTGGATAAAATTTTTCCATATAGAATTTATTTTATATATTTTAGATGCAGATCTCAAACAGTCTTAGGATAGAATTTTCAGCATACTATTAGCATAACTTTCATTTCCCTGTGGGCTTCCAACTGAAAGTAAACTCCAGACAGTTCCCTTATCTGTGTCTCCAATAGAAGAGAATGATAACTAATCTTTCTGTACAATTAGGTATAGAGAAAAGATCAAGTCTTTTGTTAAAAGTGTCAGATATGTCCTGCCAGAAAATATATCTTTAAGGGTTTTCAGAAGTTTTCTAAAGGCCTATCCCAAAATACAAAAATTAGAGGACTATCCTGGATGCCTTTGAGGAGGCAAAAATGTAGAGGCCCACAAACAGAAGTAGTGAAAAATAACACTGGTCTTACTACAAATACGCTTAATGTAAAAGAGATATATATGATGTGTGAATACATGTTTAAAAGAATATGCTACATTTCCTCACTGTGGATCTGCCAGTCTCAATGTGGGGAATATCCTAAGGTATCAGTCAAATTATTCTACAACAGTGGTCCTTAGTCCAATTATCCCTGAGCCATGGCTCCCATTTATTTGCATGCATCCCAATCACCTGGAGGGCTTATAAAACAGCTTGCTGTGAGTCACCCTAGATTTTCTGATTCTAATAAGTTCCCAGGTGGTGCAGTCACTTCTGGTTCTCAGTATACACTTGGAGAAAAGTGATTTCAAAGCCAAGACGCTGTTGAGTGGGTTCAACTTTTAAAATATTTAATTTTCGAAATTCATTACATATGCTAATCTGTTCATGGGGACAAAACCAAGTGAAAACTGTCAGAACAGCAGTAATAATATCAAGAAAATACGGATATTGTTGGAGGTTAGCAAAAAGTTAGAGATATGTTGCTTTGTACTAAGGGAGCTAATGTCCTATTATTTTATTAGGTATAACTTTTCCAAAGAAAAGAGTTAAAAGCACAGACAAAGATTTCTATTAGAAAAAAAGGTATGCAGAACTTGAATGAAATATTATTATACATAAATTACATTGTAAATCATAATTCAAACTTTACCTGAGAAAATTATTAACATCAGAATCTTAATATACACCCTTATATATGAATTATATGGATCACCTCTAAGCCACAAAATTTGTTTGTTTTACCTGCAGTCCTATGTGGGAAGCTAGAGATTGTACTGGGGTATATTATCCCCAAATAACATCGAATTAGAAAAAATCATTCACTCTTCCATTTTACTGATGGGGAAATATGTCCAGACAGACAATGTTTTTTTGTTGTTGTTGTTTGTTTGTTTGTTTTTAATGTACTAATGGTAGGTATTAGTTTTAGAACTCTATCTGCAGTTTTTTGAGTTCTATCCTTCAATTCACCATATCACATATCTTAAAAATATTAGTGAAATGAGCATTCATTGTGTTCAAGGGTACACATGAATCCAAACAATAGAGATTCAGTACTATTTATTTGTTCATACTTTTGTCAATATCATGTATTATTTTGCAATCTGAGATACCAGTGGTCTTCCCAAAGAGTTTATAATCAAAGAAGGAGATGGTCATTTAAGTTCATGGAGTGAGTATATCTAATTCTATCTCTACCTACTGAATTCTTTTTTTTTTTTTTTTTTTTTTTTTTTGCGGTACTGGGGATTGAACTCAGGGGCATTCTACCTCCGAGCTATACCCCCAGCCCTATTTTTTATTCTTTATTTTGAAACCGAGTCTCACTAAGTTGTGGAGTGCCTCACTAGGTAGCTGAGGCTGGCCGCAAACCTGGATCCTCCGGTCTCAGCCTCCCGAATGCTGGGATTACAAGCGTGCGCCACCACGCCCGGCTCTGAATTCTTTAAATACATTCCTCAGACTGAAAGACACAGCTAAATAAAAGTCTTAAAAATAAGGGAAGATCCTGCTAGGAGATTATGATACAGAAACTAATTTCTAACATCTCTACTTAGATAGTTCCCTTCTTCTTCTCCTCCTCCTCCTCCTCCTCCTCCTCCTCCTCCTCCTCCTCCTTCTTCTTCTTCTTCTTCTTCTTAGTTATATGAAGTAGACGCGGTAAAATTCCAGTGGGGAGTACTGAATTCACTTAATAAAGTTATATCGCTTCCTTCAATCTCTGAAAAAAAAATTCTGGAAAATTTCCAGAGTTTTCATCACTTCTATATTTATAACATGAAAATATTTCATTATGTAAAATGTTTAGAAAACATAAACATTTTATTCTGATACGGCATATTATGTTTCAGATGGAATTAACTCAGAATTCTGGTCCACTTAATCCCTCAACTCTTAGGAAAGATGTTGATCTACATTTAACACTACTCAGAAGTAAACTTTCCATTTTCTTCACAGCAGCTCAGAGTATAATTTCACACATATTCCTTGATCCATTAAGGTCTTTGGGAACAATGGGAACTACGAGTGCAGCGGGAACACTTTGTAGCTCCCCAAGGATATAGGGTAGATCGAAAAGAGTTGTTAAGTGATGATTAAACTCTTACATTCCTGTAAGCTCTCTCTGACTGACTAGTGGGGGGAAAGAGCTGATGAAAAACATTTTTCTGTCGTCAAGACAGCATTATATAGTATGAGCACTGTTTCAACTGGACTTCTTAGCAATTTCATAAGAAGTCATTAAGGAATTTTTCTATATGCCTTAATACATGCACTGTTTAATAACTGCAATGGAAAATGAAGAGTTTTCTTCTGGGTTGCTCAGTAATCTACATCTTCTTGAATTTCTGTTTCCCGTGTGTATTTAATATGGCACAAAGTTGTAGGTAAAAAGCAAAAACATATTTGGCACATGTAAAAAGTAATAATTATGTTCTGTCTCCAATCAATATCTACAGCTTGCACACTATGTGAGAATTTTGTGCTTCACAACTCTGACAAATGATATGCTTTAATCAGTTCTGTTTTCATAGGCTTTAGATCCCCCTTTTAATTAGCATAATGAACAAATAATTTCTTCCATTTCTTCCTTGTCTCCTGGAAGAGTTCATTAAACTGATTGCATTTATCTTGCTAAAAAGGAGCTTTTATTCTATCCTAACCCTGATTTAATTTCATACAGTTTAGCACTTAAGACAGTAGAGACATGTAAGGCATGCTCGGTTTTTTAATTTTTCAGTCTAAATCCTTTTGTAACCTAAAAGAATTTTCCTTACTAAGCAATGCAGTGAGTCTATATGAAAACCTCGGTGGAATAAAATGTCAGTTTATAAATCCTCTGGTTTTCTAGTTTATATGAATCCCTTAGTCTTTCTGTTTCTATAGAGCAATGCGATTGCTGCATCCTGAGGTAGGTTCAATGGAACAAATTACCAAATTAAAAAAAAAAATTTTCTAGAATAAAGCTGTGATATAGTTTCCATTGTTGTTAACCACTGAACGATTAAACCTGTTCATCCCTACTGTTTTATTAGTGTTTCTTAGCATAATCTCTTATTTTTACTCTCAACATTGAACACCTTATAAGGCCTAAGAAAAGTATATTTTTATTTATATGATATGTGAAAGTTATATGATTTCTAGATTCTGGAAATGACATTATTTCTCACTAATGTTTCTTATTTAACTAACAGTTTAAAGGCCACTCTTACATCAACTTGTATTTTGATGTTAATGTTAATGTTTCTTCTTCTAGCTCCTCTGACAGTTTGGTCTAATTCAACTTCTGAGGTTGTTATAATGCAGAGAGATATTGTATACAAGAAGACAATTGTCATAACATTTTGACTTTTCCTCTACTGATAAAAATAAAGGGTTAATGATTAATATCTGCAATTAAGAAAATTCAAAAATTTAAGGCCTATAGTTAGCTAATTACCATGTTCTAAAATGCTATTCATACAACCAATTAGGAAAATTTGACAATGCTTACCCATATATAAATTTGACTAATTAGAGTGAAAGTTCAGGTATAAGTGTTTAGTGACTATAGAAATTTGTTAGCTATGAAAGTTCACTTTTCTTCCTTAGACATGAATTTTTTTTGGGAAATAATTTTGCAAGCTTCCAGAGTCACTATTAAGTCATGAGTAATATCTGGCCTTATTATTTTCTTAGAGACTGAAAATAAAAATCATATTATCCATTCCCGTAGATCTTCAGCTTATGGACTCAATTTAGTTTAATAAACATTTATGTTTAGAACATAATATTTAATGATGTAAGGAAACTCAAAGTGTAAAATATATGATCCTTAATTTCAAAGAGTTTACAATCTTGGAAACAATTAGAAATGCTTCACTCTAATGACAGTGATAATGAGCAACAGTTAGAGATTGTTAGTTTCAACAACTCACGATCACCTGATACATAATCATGTATGTCATAGACAGCATTCAGAAAGTCATTCTGGGAAGTGACTTCACTGAGATATATGTGAAAATCATAGCCTTAGAGAGAGAATTTACAATATAATTTGGCATAGACACAGCAAGACATTTTTGCTTTGTGTTGAGGGGTTTCTTTTTTTTTTTTTTTTTTTTTGAGGGAATGTAGCTATTTTTATTTTAAAAATCACATACAGAGAAGTATTTGGTGACTTGCTTGTAAAATTACTTTTCACTAATCATAGTGTTTAGTATGGCTATTGCATAGGAACATGTTTTTTGTTTTTCCTTTTTTTTATTTTTCAGCATGGATTTTTTTATACATTTCTTGAGTACAATAGGGTTACATAGGAATTTATGACATATCAATCATTGTCAGATCACAAATAGCACTACTTCTTCGTTTTACACGAATAGCCCACATATATGAGTAATTATACTGACTCTTCTGCTATGACTACATTGGCGTCTCGAAGTCTGAAGATTGCTCCTACGATGCATAGATGAAAGACCCTCCTACTTCTTAGAAAGTAAATATATGACCCTAAAGGAGTATGGTTTTATGACTCTAGAACTTTTGCTTTACCAGGCTATGTTGAGGGGGTTTCTATGCATCGCATTATACATTCCCATTAATATTTCCTTTTTTATTGGCACATTATAATCATACATCTTTGTTAAGTACAAGCTGGTAAAGCCATACATGCACACATTATTCATTTAATGCTTCCCCAATTCCTGTCCCACTCCCATTAATATTTCTTCTAACAATTCTTTTTAAACATGCATAACTTCCCAAGAACTGATATATTTAATATTAGCAATTTTTAAAGTCAATATACTTAACTTTCTTTTTGAATTGAGGGAAATGGATTATTAGAATTAAGATTCTCAAATAATTGGCAAATTATTTTGGGCTCAAATGATAGTTTCAATATGTGACCCACAGACAATCACTAAGACTCTTTTTGAATGTCTATGGGGAAAAAACTATATTCACAATATTACTAAGATGTCACTTGCTTTTTTCACTGTTTTGACATTTGCACTGACGTTGCAAAATCAGTCAGTTTAATAGGGTTTTTATTAGGTTGAAAGGAGTGAGGTAATTGTCAAGTGCAAAATGTAAGGGGGCATAAAAACCTGAGTCATAGAGACAAATAATATTTTAGTGCAGTGTCTTAAAAATCAAAATTAACTCAAAAGAGCATTATTGCAAAAATAACAAAATTCTGAATAAAAACTGACATTTTCTTTCTTTCTTTCTTTTTTTTTTTTTTGACTAATGGCAATTTAAGCCACATTAGGACTTGTAAAAAAAAATGTTTCAGTATTTTTTAAGTTAAAATAATGTTTTGGAATAATATAACAAAACACCTACACACACATATGTTGATATTAAGTATGTGGCTTGTCAAGTTTTCAAACCATGCAAATAAACCTCTAGGTGCCTTAAAATAAATCAAGGCATTACCACAAAGTTTTATTAGTAGTATTGTATTCTTCACCACTAGGTACTTATAGAAAAAAAATATTTAAAAATAAAACTCTTCAAAGAGGTAGATTAAACTTGATCCTTGAGTACACATATCTTTAATATTCTGTGTGACAAAATAAATGGGAAGTAAGTATAAAACAATATAAATCATATATCGTGATAATATCAAAGAAAAAACTTTAAAAAATTTTATATTATAAGATTGAACTACAGGCTCAACTAACCACTTCTCTCATGCAATACCATTTTTACTCTAATGGATAACATATAGAAAAAGTAATATTTTTGAGTTAGGTATTTGGTGAAAGATTTCTAGAGGGTGAATAGATTTAGAAAGGCATGTCAATGGTAAAAGAAAAAAAAAAAAAAAAAACATGCAAAATTTGTTTCCAGTGATAAAATTTGAGCCTCCAAGAAAATGTAAATTTTTAACTTCAACCCTTTTGCAATGATATACATCAAAAAATTGTAAAAACTGTGTAGTTGAAGAATCCAATATTTTCTCTAGAATAAATGCATAATTTTGAGTAAAATATTCATTCAAAGCTTAAGATAGATAAATGGATTTAACATAACACAATTAAAACTTCATTTACTTTCTTTACCTATTTTCAGATTGCATATCATAATTATCTTTTAATAAACAACCACTTGTACAGTTTTGGTATATTATTAAGAAGACCTCCTATGATTACCTGAAAGGGTTATTAAACATTTTTTTCTTTTCTAATTATATATAGCTATCAAAACAAATGTTGAACTTAGAAGTACATAGAAAAATTCGGTTGTCTTCTCTGAAAGCAAATATGGAAGAGACTTGTCAAATGCATGCCACCTTTCTTATTAAATTATTTTTGAAAATATACTTTCTTTTTATAAAGCATGTATCACTTATGTCAACATATAATATTTCTCATTATATTTAAAGTAATCAATTAATGTGTTAAAGTTTTATTTGCTAATTTAAATGAAAGATTATATCGCCCATGGTGGTTGGAGGAAGATAATTGCATAGAGAAAGCACTAGAGTTATGAGAAACTGATGTAAGATATGTATTGAAAATTTGGTAATACATAGTTTACAAAGAGATTTCCAGTATATACTAAGAAGAGTTTTTCTTAAATAAATATCACATTCAACAGTTTCAGGAATATAACTCTCTTGGCCAGTTGGGACATTAAAGAGAAGAAACTATATACAGGTAGTCATGCAAATGACTGCAAGAATCTAGATATGAGAGAACTAAGGCCGGGATCAAGTCCATAACAGAAAGGAAGGGAAGAAGGAAAGAAGGAAAGAAGGAAGGAAGGAGGGAAGGAAGGAAGAAAGGAAGGAAGGAAGGAAGGAAGGAAGGAAGGAAGGGGAGGGGAGAGAAGGGGAGGGGAAGAGGAGGGGAGGGGAAAGGGAGGGAAGGGGAGGGGAATGGAAGGGAAGGAAAGGAAAGGAAAGGAAAGGAAAGGAAAGGAAAGGAAAGAAAGGAAATTATCCAAGAGATATTTATGAGATAAAGTCATCAGGAAAATAAGACACCAGATTGTGTAAGTTGGTCAGGAAGAATGGGTTTTAGTGAAAAGCTTGGCAAACTGGGTAAGTAGAGATAAGATTATATTTGAAATATGGAATAAACATAAAACTATGTTGTGTTGGATTACTGAGAAAGCTCTTGAATATGCTGAGATTGAAAGACTATGGGACACTCAGAAAAGTAAAGAAGGAAAATATGTATTATATCTGGTATTTCAAGGACAGATTTAGATGGAAAAAAGCAGTTAAAATTCATTAGGATAAAGTAGCAGTTGCAGCCTTGGAAGTAAGATGACCAATGATCCACTTGCATCCATACATTGGCAAAATATATGCTCTTTAAGAAGGAAAACAATTATTCTTACTTTAAAAAAATCCAAGCTGGGTATGGGGGTGCACACTTGTAATCCCAGTACTTGGGAGGCTGAGACAGGAGGATTGAAGGTTTTTGGGCACTCTCAGCAATTTGTGAGGCCCTCCACAACTTAGTGAGACCCTGTTTCAAAATAAAGAATAAAAAATAGGACTGGAGGTATAGTTCATAGGTAAAATGCCCCTGGGCTCCATCCCAGTACCACAAAAAAAAAAAAAAAATTCCAGAAGTAATTTTCACATATTCCATAGGCATGTACTCCAAGAGATTTTTCAACAGATACATTTTATAAATCAATCTGAGTTTAAACTAAAAACATCTTAGTTCAAATTAAAGAAAAAGGAGGAATTTATTCTAAATTCCCACATGTTTTTCCTCATTTTTTTTCTTTCTTAGACCTGTTTCCTCTTTTTCTTCAATATTAATGATGAACATATAGATTATTACCTCCAGGTGGTAGAGAAATTTCTCTCATAAGTAGTCTAGAATATATTCTCTGTTTAGAATCTTCTGAGTTCTTTGGTAGAACACAGATCCTTCTGCCTTACTGCCACCAACTAAATCTGTTACAACTTCTCAACATGGTGTTGTATTTAAGGAAGTTGCAGATCCTATATAACCTCTATGGAATCTATGGAGAGCCTATTTTCATTTTAATGTTTTATGAGTAGGTTCAGCATAGATTTAAGCCATTGATTTATGCACTTCTTTTTGTGACTTCTATCATCTTTTAAACTTCTTTCAGTTTGTAAGTCTTTTCACTTCCTGTGTGAGATATGATAATGTAACAGGTTGTATCCATTCTCCTAGGTTGATTTCCCCTAGAGAATAAAACCTGAGTTTCATATATGCATTAAGGTAGTTTATTAGGAAGTCCCCATCAGCACTATGCCTGTATTGGAAGGAGATAACAGGTTTGGGTACAGGGAAAAGTTGAAATTCAATAAAGTGGCAGCTAAGACATTGCCCATCCTGTAAAGGAGTGAGAGGTACTTGCAGAATTTTCCAAATGGAAGCAATGCAAATGGTCATTTGTACTCCATATCACTAGTAGTTACATTTGGAAAAGCTATGGGAAGAGTGTACCCTTGAGCAAGACAGCCACCATTAGCAAAGACCAGTTCATAGGGAAGGAATAAAATATGAACTTTCAATAGGTAACAATAAGAACTTTCTTCTTAAGGGTGGAGTATGAAAAGAAAACTAAGTTATCCACTGTGACATTAGCCCCTAAAAAGTTGATTTGTAAACCATTCATCTAAATAGACTCACTTGTTTCTTATGAATGTATTGCTCAAAAGTTCTTTCCTAAAATTCTGGATAAGATTTTTTTTTAAAGTCAAATAAAAAATTGAGAAGAAAGAAGATTTAAAGGAAGAAAAGAGCTGGGCATGGTGGCGCATGCTTGTAATCCCAGCATTCGGGAGGTTGAGACCGGAGGATCCGGGTTCGAGACCAGACTCAGATACCTAGTGAGGCCCTCTGCAATTTAGCGATACCCAGTTTCAAAATAAAGAATAAAAAATAGGGCTCTGGATGTAGCTTGGAGGTAGAACACCCCTAAGTTCAATCCCCAGTACCGCAAAATAAATGAATAAATAAATAAATAAATAAATAAATAAATAAATAAATAAATAAATAAAGGAAAAAAAAGACATAAGAGAAGAAATCCTGAACGAAGTTGTAAAACTTAATCTTAACCTTTATTCATCTGGAAGGCAGAGTATATATTTTTGTCAGTAAAAGTGCTTAACTATCCTATGAATTGCAATAATTTCTGATTGCAATTGGTGAGTCAAAAATGTTGCAAATGATACTTTCAGAGACAAAAATTATCTCAAAATCTGATTTTGTTCAACTTTAATATTGTGAAAGTAACATAATTACTACTAAAATAGAGGTTGCTTTTTCATTCTCATTGGTTTTATATCTTCTGTTTTTCAAGATTTGTCCAATTTAAGTGAGGTTTGTGATAATAGATATGTCCATTAATATTTTTATTGATTTTATAAATTAATCTGTCCATTAATTATTTTCATTGATTGAGTAAATTGTAAATACTGTGAGCAAAGCTATGTGTTGGAGTCTGGTGATATGATACTACACTGATCACAAAGTCCCTGTCTCAATGGCAAGGATTCAATGGCAAGTTATTGCTTTCAGATATTTTTGTATAATACAATGAAAATTAATTGCCAAATATGTGGAATATAAATATATATTCAAGTTTTATATTATTAGATGCATCAAATCTTATATCATTCTGTCCAATGACTAAAATCATTTCCATATATTTAATTTCCATCTTACTTATTTTATCTCAGATACAATTTTCATACTGACAATGGGGCTGTTTATTAAATTTATAATAAGATATTGAGCAGAGATGATAATTCTGATGAATAAAAAAACAAGTAAAATACAAAATGTAAAGTGCAATAAAAAAAAACAGCAAAACAGGGGAATCTGCCTGGAAAGGGGCAGCTAATCTGTGTGCTAAATGTTAAATGGAATTAGGGGTAAGGGGCTAAGGGTCTGAGAGTCAAAGTAAGTTGAAATTTCCCAAAAAGAGGAAAAATTTTGTTCACATTTTTTTAGAGAAAAATCTAAGAAATAATCGTTTTACCTCCTGATGGCTATTATTAGCCTTGTTCTAGAGCTTGGATTTGTCATTAAGCAAAAAAAAAAAAAATAATAATAATAATAATAATAATAATTAAATGGATAAAATAAGTTATGGGTAATTCTTTGGAAATATTTGAGATAATATGTGGTATTTGTAGAAAAGATTTATGTTTCTATCTTGATCAGCAAGATGGATGGTAGAACCAGTTAGTGGAATAGAAAGGTCAAAAGCAAATAGCTCATGAAAAAAAATACAAATGGCCAATAAATGTATGAGGAAATGTTCCACATCATTGGCAATCAGGGAGATGCAAATCAAAACTACCCTGAGATTTCACCTAACTCCAATCAGAATGGCAATCATAAAAAACACAAATAACAACACCTGCTGGCGAGGGTGTGGAGAAGTGGGAACCCTAATACATTGTTGGTGGGATTGCAAACTTGTGCAACCACTGTGGAAGACAGTATGGAGGATCCTCAGACGATTGGGAGTGAACCTACCATATGACCCAGCAATACCACTACTGGGTATATACCCAACAGAATGGAAACCAAACTATCAGACCGATGCATGTGTATCTATGTTTATAGCGGCTCAATTCACAATAGCCAAACTATGGAAGCAGCCAAGATGTCCATCCACAGATGAATGGATTACAAAACTATGGGATATGTACACAATGGAATTTTACTCAGCCATAAAGAAGAACAAAATCATATTCTTTGCAGGGAAATGTATGCAACTGGAAAACATTATGTTAAGTGAGATTAGTCAGTCACAAAGAGTAAAGAAGCATATATTCTCCCTAATATGCGGATGCTAGGGAGAAAATGGGGCATAGTAGGGTCTCCAGATGAAAAGGAGAGATCCTTGATAAGCAAAGAAGTTGATTTAATTGTAGTGGATGCATGGGGCAGAGGGATACCCTAAGGCACATGATGTACTTACACAATCATATCAAGGTCACTCACTGAACTGATCCTGAGGGGGAGGGAGGGGGAGGGAACGAGGTGGGAATTGGGGAAGGGGTCAAATGAGAATTGTGTGCAAATATGTTGTTAACAACTTGTACTTAACAAAGATGTATGCTATATTGCATGAATTACTACAATAAAAAAATTTTTTAAAAATTGTAAGTTTAGTTTTGGGGTGTTTGAGTTAGAATCACTTTTGAAATATCCAAGTAAAGCTATAAATAATTCCATTTAATTTGTATGTCTAAGGCTCAGAAGATATTTGACCTGGAGTTACAGCTACAAATTTTATCATTTAAGAGAGTATATGAGATTACTAAGCAAGAATATATATAGTGAAAAGAGAAAGAGATCGGAAATGACAAAAATTTGGATAGAGACCATTCCAAATATTGGTACATTCTCAGTGAAAGGGATAAGGTTTCTCATGTACAGAGAAAAATACACTTAAGCGTTTTATAAAAATGCATGCGAGTACCTTGAGATGGGATACATAAATGGGAGATGCACTAGGTTTCTGGAATAAATAGCAAATTAAAAGTATTTTTATCCTTGTGTAAATTAGAAAAATGAGTCTACAAAATTCAATGTCTACTGTTGCTTCCAACATAATGCCAAATTAAAACACCTTTTACATCAATGACTTTAGTTAAAAAATACATTATTTCTTTTGTTGATATTAATACTGGTAGTGGGGATTGAACCCAATGGCATTCTAACTCCAAGCTACATCCTAAGCCTTAAATTGCTGAGATTGTCCACAAATTTGTAGTCCTTTTGTCTCAGTCTTCCATGTACTGGGATTACAGGCATGCTTCCACCATGCCTTGTTATTATTATTATTGTATTACAGTTCTGTAAGATTCTTTTTATACTGTTAATGGTATATTGTAATTATATATGATAATGAGGTTCAAAATGATACAAACGTATATGAACACAGCACTTGGTGTGTTTCCCTATGAAACCACCCTCCCCACTTTCTATACATATTAGTGAGTTTGGTAATGATACCTTTATATATGAATATATTATTGTTTCAACTATTTTCTTCATTAATTCTCCTTTTTCTCTCCATGCCTCCTTCCCCACAAAGCCCTTCCACTATTCTGCTGGTCTCTCTCTCCTCATATTCTGCTGGTCTCTCTCCTCATTTATCTAAAGTCTGTTTGGTTTTCTATTTTCTTTCTAGCTTTCACATAGAAGACAAAACATTAAACCATTCCTTAGTATCTTTTCAAAACAAAGTCAGAATACTATAGTGATACCTACATATCCATGTTTACAGCAGCACAATTTACAATAGCCAAATTATGGAACCAACCTAGGTGTCTTTCAACAGATGAATAATGAATGTGATTTTATATATATGAATGTGATATATATATATATGTGTGATATATATATGTGATATATAATGTGATAATTATATAATGTGATATATATGTATATATAATGAATGTGATATATATTTGTATATATATGTATACATATATATAATGAAATTTTCTTCAGCCATAAAGAACAAAATTATGTCATTTGCAGGGAAATCAATGGCATTTAAGGAAAAAAGATAAGCTTAGTTCAGTGGATATTTGACAGAATTAGAGACTTTCAATCACAGCTAGCCTACTGCAACTAATTCCACTCTGCCCCCTATGACACTCAAACTACCAAATTCTGACATGCTCTAAATGCATGCTATAGTAGTACTGAATTAATTTTATTTCTATAGTTATAGCTTTCAAATTAAATGTGAATATCCATTTATTGTTTTATTCAATAACCATTATTCTCATAACTAAGGATATGAAAAGAATAACAAACACTCCCTTTCTTTTATTCTCCTTTGCAATGTTTTATATAGAGATATGTGCATTGGAATGAGAAATATAATAAGTTTTATATAATTTATATAAAAGTTTTATATATAAGTTTTTATATAATTTTAGCAACGAGAAATATAATAAGTTTTTAGGAGAGTGATAAATTAGGTTAACTGTTTTGAAATGTCACTGCTCCTAAATATTTTCATAAACTTAAAATTTTCATGTTTTTTTTTTGTGTGTGTGTGTGTGTGTGTGTGTGTGTGTGTGTGTGTTACTGGGGATTTGAACATAGGGACATTCTACCTCTGAGCTACATCCCCAGAACTTCTTTAATTTTTGCTTTGAAACAAGGTCTTGCTACATTGCTGAGAGTCTTGCTGCAATAATGGGGCTCTTCTTGAACCTGTGATACTTCATATCTGGAGGATTCCAGTTTTCTTATATATTAAAAAGAGTTGTTGAACACTTACAGTTTTTACTTTTTTAAAAGAAGAATTTAATAAGAGAAAATATACATAATTCTGGGCTAATTTCTTTTCTTAGGTGCAACAGGAGAGAGTGACACCTATAAAGCCAATCCTGTATCAATCCACTTGACCATCATTTGGAAATACCTGGAATTAGTGGCCCCTAACATTATGCCTAGCTAATAGTTATTTTTATCTACAAGATAGGCAACAAACTCAAACCTCTGGAGTGTGGGTAAGATTATGTAATTATATAAAATCTCTGAAATTATCTTTTTAATTTTTTATATGGCTTTAAAAAGATTATATCATTTTTGCCAAATTTATTGTAATTGATAAACCAAATGGCCAATGGGGATGGGATATAGATAAAATATAACAAAACAAGTTACTTTCCATTTAATAATCAAAGGATATTTTGGACAAATATTCATTAATTATAAACTTTAATAATGTGTTAGCTATGCATCAAAAAATTGGTCTTTTTCCAAGGAAAGGTAAGTCTCTTCTTAAGGATATTCTTACAGGTTTTTTGTTATATACTCTTCTAGCCAACTAATCATCCAATCTTTTCTTGATTTATTAGTGTTTTTTTAAATAAAACATTTGATTTATAGTCTTAGAAATGGTTACTCCCATCTCACTTGAGATAATTTGAGAAAAAATTATTACCATAAGTTTGATGTCCTTATTTATGTTTCTTAGGGTTGATATAAAATGTTATCAAAATATTTAAGGCTATGTGTGAGGATGAGAAAAGCTAATATTGTGAGATCATATCTGGCTAGGATGTGTATACTCCAAATCTTGTTCATAGTCCATCTAAAACCACTAGCAATGCTTATAGGATATTAACAATTTATCAATGATTAACATCCCCCCCCCCTTTTTTTGTACTGAGGATTGGACCCAGGGTCATTCTACTTCTGAGCTACACTCCAGATCTATTTTATTTTATTTTTTAAATTTTCAATTTTTTTTCTATTAGTGCATTGTAATCATACATCTTTGTGAGGTACAAGCTGGTAGAGGCATACACGCACACATTTCTCATTTAACCCTTCCCCAATTCCAGCCCCACTCCCTCCCCCTCCCTCCTCATGTTCAGTTTAGTGATTGTCTTTGATATGTTTGTGAAAGTACATCATGTGCAGTAGGGTGTTTCCCTCCCCCCATCACTTTCAGTTAAGTCACCTTCTTTGCTTATCTAAGGTTTCTCCTTCTTCATCTATAGTTCCTCTTATAACCCATTTTCTCCCTAACTTCCACATATTAGAGAGAGTACCCAATTTTTTACTTTTTGTGAATAAAAACTGTAGATCAGTGTCCAACAGGGCCTTCATCTAAGAGTGGGGGCTCCTGTCCTGTTCCCCTCGGTCTGCTGTGTGTCTGCATTATTGTTTTCCTCCCAGGTGCATCACAGGAAGAGTACCAACAAACTAAAACTCAAAACAAGGGCAGAGTCAAATCAGCTGATTAAATATATGAATTCTCTCTCTCTTTTTTTCCTGTGGCTGAATTATTTCTCTTTTTAATATATTTTATTAGTGCATTCTCTAATGTGGAATGATGTTTTAAAAAAAGATATTTCTACTGAGCAGGAAGATATAGTCTTTTCAGGCAGTAGCAGAAAAAAATTACAGTATGGTATACAATAATAATAATAGTAAATGGCTTGAATCCTCACTACGTGTTCTGTATCATGTAAAGTAGAACATGAACATATCTCATTTAATCCTTATAGCAACTTTAGGAGATGAATACTATTGCTATATCAAAAAATAAGAAAATTGAGTTTCAGATAAAGTTTGAGTCAGGAATCGGAGGCAAAATATTTGAACCTAAGCAATATTGATTCATTATGCTAACGAATTCCTACCTACATGAATGCACATCATTGCAAATGATCATCTTAGACTCTCTAATTTCTGCAATTTGCCAATGAATATTATAAGTCAGTACCATCTTATCAACAGGTATCTGTGAAATCATATTTCTCTTCCTAGGAAGAGAAATGCTCAATCAAATAATCAATATATAGAGATTGAATTGAAAATGCCAGGATATACTGACATAGTTTGACATTTGTTTTTATTTGTTTGTTTTGTTTTGTACTGGTGATTGAAACTAAGAGCATTCTACTTCTGAGCTATACCACCAGACTTATATATATATATATTTGTTTTGTTTTGAAACAGCAGCTAGGTCACTGAGAATCTTAAATTGTTGAGGCTGGTCTCAAACATGGGATCCTCCTGTTTAGTCTCACAAGTACTGGGATTACAGGTGGCACCACAGTGCTGGGCTGAAATATTTTATTATTTTGCTTTTGCACGTGGTTTGTTATTTTTGTTCTTTAGATTTGATATTTATTGTATGGACTCTTAGTGGAGAATACATGCTCTACCAATAAGGGTTACCTAGCTTCACATTCAAAATGTTTTTCTATTATTGTGGAAAAATGTGAAAGAAAATTCCATATAATTTTGTTTTATTACAAAGAACTAGAAAACTATTAAATAAAAGATTAATACCAACAAAATTTAGAAAGCACATAACCTGAGTTCATTTGTATGGCTTACTTTGGTTTGCATGAAGAAATCATTTGTGGCTCCTGCATTCTATAAAATTTTTGTCTTGAGTTGGCTATGGTTTTCAGTTGCTGCTATTCTTGATTATAATTATAGATTAGTGTTATTTTGCCTTCACAATCAGCACTTTAATTTGTTGTAGGTTTGGTTAATTATAAAGTGATGCATATTTCCATTAACAACCTTTTTAGAAGCATAATTTTTTAAACAGGCTTTTAAGGAGTGTGTGCATTGTGGTTCAAATAGGAATGATTTTTACCTCTATTTGCTCCTCCTTTTGCTAAAAGAAATGCAATTTAATCCAAAATCAGTGAATTTGCACAGTGATAATTCATTGGAAAAAGCAGAGGATGTGGCAGAATATACTCCTTAAAAGATTGTGTTAACCAATAAAAAAAAGATTCCATTAAAAACTACTTGAGGATATACACATGTATATACACATGTATATATGTATGTGTTTATTCATATATATACATATATATACATATATGTGTGTCTGTAGACATGTATAACCCTTCTTACCAAAAGAGATACAACAGATCAAACATGCATAATAAGATTTGTATAACATAACCTAAATACAAAATTCTAATCAAGGAAAAAACTGTATAATTATACTTAATATGATTATTATAATTTACATCTAATTTAGATTGAGAATTGACCTGAATTTTGAAAAAGATATTATGAACCATATCTTGTCCACAAATAGAGATATTTCAAGTAGTTAATTTGCAGTCTGTTCATCCTGTAGACAGACATTTTTTGCATAATGATTTATATATTGTAGCATTAAGTAGGATAATAATTATTCTTGGACAAGTATAATATAAAACATCTTTAAAAACTATAAATGTCTCTTAGTATCTATGCCAAGAGATATTACATATCTAAGGGTTGAGAATCCCGTTGACATTTGTAAGGGAAGTGGTTGAATAATTTCAAATTGGAGTATTTCAGTATTTAAGAGACCACTTGTGCTAAAGTCTTAGTTGAAAAAAATATAGTGTTGTAGTAATTTTTATTTCCTAGATTAATTGTAAAGTATTTAAAAATTTTATTTCTTGTTAATTTTGATTATTTTAATAAACTGTTTATATGTTTCTAGTTTATATTTACCTATTTGGGTGTTCAATTATTGTATACTAAGATATATTTGTATTTTATATGTTGATTTTTCCTCTGTTATATTTATTTTACATATTTTCCAATGTGATGATTTAATTTTGCATTTTATACCTTGTTTGAAAGGTTATATAAAGCTACTTACCTTTCTCTTTTAAGTTTCTTCCATTGCTTTTTTGCTTAGCTTCATGATAAACAATAATCAGTTAAATATCTCCATGTTTCATTACTACTCATTTCTTCTGAAGTAATTTGATCCATGCCAACAGCAGTGATGTCATTAAAATCACTTAAGCATCATGGTGTCTGGACATGGATCGATCAGAATACCTGAGGTCAGAGACTGGAAAGGCCTCCTGAGAACTCAGCACCTGCTTGAAACCACTCCTCCTTTGGTTACTAGTTCAGCAAAGTGATGGCAGGCTGCCAAGGGACAAAATCCTGTCTCAGAGGATTAGGACAGAGCTGATATAACAACTTGTATGAAAGGATTTAGATATTTTAGATACAAGGCTGCACTGGTGCACACTAGCAGATTAGCAGTATCAGATGAGAACTGCAGTATTAATTTGATTTCTGCTTTCCATGTAGTAAAAATTTCTCACATTGTAAATCAAAACTTCCATGTTTTACCTTGACTTTACTTAGTGATGGAAAAACTCAATTCATCCTACTATTAGTTCCTGCGAATTTTTGGTTTTGGTTTTTGCAGGTATGAGATTTTTGTTCCCTGTTTGTTTTTCTTATGATCAGCCATGTTGGTGTGTGTGTGTGTGTGTGTGTGTGTGTGTGTGTGTGTGTGTGTGTGCATGTGCGCACATGCACACATATGTATGGTACTGGGTATTAAACCCAGGAGCACTCTACCTCTGAACTCTACCCCCCCAGCCCTATTTTATTTTTTTTTATTTGGAAACAGTGTCTCACTAAGTTGTGGAGGGCCTGGCTAAGTTGTTGAGGCTGGCCATGAACCTATGATCCTCCTGTCTCAGCCTCCCAAGTACTGAGATTACAGGTGTGTACCACCCTCTGGCTTGAAATATTTTTTT
>PVLC010018191.1:0-32408 GCA_004027655.1 Graphiurus murinus | reverse complement strand
AGAGAGGGAGGGAGGGAGGGAGGAAGGAAGGAAGGAAGGAAGGAAGGAAGGAAGGAAGGAAGGAAGGAAGGAAGGAAGGGAGGGAAGGAAGCCTTTCTTGTTTGCTCCTTTCATTTTTTGGTTTATAGGACTGGCTTTAATTGGTAGAATTTAATTATGGGTAGAATACAAGATACAAAGGTTTGAGTACCACCAGTAGGATTCCACTGCTCGTTTTACAAAAGTGAAAACTGAAGCTCAGAAGTGCTAACAAATAGCCAGGCGTGGTGGCACACGCTTGTAATCCCAGAACTTGGGAAGCTGAGACAGGAGGATTACAGGTTCGTGGCCAGCCTCAGCTACTTAGTGAGGCCCTCCACAGCTTAGCAAACCCTGTTTCAAAATAAAGAATAAACATAGGACTGGGGGTGTAGCTTGAAGGTAGAATACCCCTGGGTTCAATCCCCAGTACTGAAAAAAAAAAAAAAGTGTTAACAAATTTTCCCAAGGCCACAAAGCTTGTTTAAATGAAAAATTAGGACTTTAATAGAAGTCTTCTGATAAGAAATCAATTTTATTTCTTTATTTTTGTGGTGCTGGAGACTGAATCCAGGGCCACCTCACATGTGCTAGGCAAGTACTCTACCACTGAGCTATATACTCAGCCCAAGAACTCAAGCATTCCTTTTGACTTCTGAGAAGATCTAGAAGAGTTCCCTTCCTTTCTGGGAAGTCCCAAGGGACAATCCCAAAGGAGTGAAGAAAATAACTACCCAGTGTTAGCTTTGAAAGGAGGCAACCTATTTTTCACTTTGTGTACCTGTGCTCAGGTCCTACCCGTCCACTACCATAAAATCACATCCTCTACTATCCTCCCCTGACCTCTACAGATAATTTAACCATGGTTCCGTGTAATATATACTCAGACTACATCTTTAACTCTGAGCATACCTCTGTACTTACACTTATCCACCATATTGAAATGTATTTGTTGATGGATCTCTTGTTCTTGAAGGCCATGAATTTCATGAGAACTTATGAACCTCAGCATTTTCCCAGGCCCAGTACCCCCCACTGTAGCTGGAAAACAGCAGGCACCCCATAAAAGTTGCTTGAATTGACTCTCATTTTCTTGCCAGCAAACTAAAGTGGTCAGGCAATCCTGAGTTTCACATTATCTGGCAATGATAAAGATCTGTTCTCTTGGGCATCATATTGAAGTTTGAAAGTTCACAATAGCTTCTTCCACCCCCTTGACTTCTCTTTAAAGACTGATCAAAATAGAAAATAATTTTCCAAGTTCTTTCTTGTACTTTTGACTAACTAGTATTTACAGTGATTTGCAGACACCCAAAATGTGCTTTCCCCTTGTGAGTTCACAGGAATTGGGATTACACTGGTTTTATTTCTTATTCTTTAATGATAGTGAATCAGAGCATCACAGAAAGTTGACACTCTTTTTATATTTCCAGAAGCAGAGACATACACAAAACTAGAAATGGTAGAAACAGAGATGTAAGGAAGTAAAGCTATTTGACTTCACCTTTAAAGGAATTACATTGATCGTGGGAGATGGTTTGCTTTTGAACCCACGCAAAAGAAGATTCTGATTTTTGCAACAGGAACATCAAAATGAAATTCAGGAGAAGTTAATATTTTGCATGCCCAAATGTTAATTTTACCCTCAGCATGTTAGTGGAAGGGAAACTCCTCAGATCATAAAGGTATCTCAGTTGAATGTTTAAAAAATGCATTCCTAAAGCCAGGCATGGTGGCACACACTTGTAATCTCAGTACTTGGGAGGTTGAGACATGAGGATCACAGGTTGGTGACTAGCTCTAGCAACTTAGCAAGGCCCTCCACAACTTAGTTATTTTGAAATCTTGTATCAAAATAAAAAATAAAATAGGGTTGGGAGTGTAACTTAGAGGCCCATTCCCCAGTAACACACACACACACACAAACATTCCTAGTATATTAGGATTTTTTTTAAAATAGGCTTTGTCTTCCTCTGTCCCATATCAGAAAAAGCACAGTTGATTCACATTTTCACCCCAATGGAGAACTTAGAAAGCATTCTGTGGAAAGAGAAGGTAGGGATAGCATGATAACTTAAATACACAAACAATCCTCAAATCCAGTCTCAGCAAGTAATTCCAGCCCCTACTCACCCTTCCCCTTATCAGAGCTGCCTTAACAAAGGGCAGAGTTGACAAATTGAACTATACCTCCTTGGGTTTCCTTGGCATCCCTTGAACATGAACGGGTTAGAGGAAGGAAAACAAAGGTAGGAAAGGAAACTAAGAAAAGCCCCACAATTTGTAGAGAACCTAAATTGCTGAAGTTTGATTATATTCTCCAAAATTAATAACTATTACAGTCTCTCACCATCACCAGTGGTAGTAGAGAGTACAAGTTCTCCTACCTTGTGTCTTTTATCCTACACGAAACTCTAGGCTGAAACAGAAATCTCATACAATTCTCTTCACTCCCTGCAGTGTGTGCTGGGGAAATCTATCTCTCAAAGGAACTTTAAATTCCTTCTGGTCTGGTTTTAACAGAGGGACTACAATCAGTATTTCCAAAGCATCCCTCAGGTGAAGGGGCTGGGAGGGAAAGAAGATTGACTGACACCGGTGTAGTTGGATGAAGGCTGGGAACCTGGAGGAATTTGGAAATGTCTTCACTTTCTCATTTGGAGTTTAATAAAATCAGAGATTGGCAAACTACAGCATATGGGTCAACTGACTTTTTTGGAGATAAAGTTTTATTGAAACCCAGCTGTACCCTATCATGTACATAATTGTCTGTAGATTCTTTCACACTATAATAGCAGAGTTGAGTAGTTGTGACAGAGACCACATGACCCATAAAATCTAAGATATTTTACCCTTTACAGAAAAAGTCTGTTGACCTCTGCTAAGATCATCAACCCTGAGCAAAGAAAATAAATAAGAAATCCAAATGGAAGCAGATCTCTCAATAAAGAGTTTATTACAAGTTACAATTAGAGACAGCAATTATAATAGGATGTAACATTTGTAATAAATGGAAAAATATAGCCAGGTATGGTGACGCATACTTACAATCACAGTACTTGGGAGACTGCAAGTAGTGAGATTCTCATCAACTTAGTGAGACCCTGTTTCCAAATAAGAAATAAAATCGGGCTGGGGGTGTAGCTTGAAAGTAGAATGCCTCTGAGTTCAAGCCCCAGTACCACACAAAAAATAAAATAAAAATAAATGGAAAAATGTCTTTCCAACTAGCTGGGATTCCATTCAGCTGCAAGTAATAGGAATAATAGTGGACTAATGAAAGGGACTTTATTTCCCTCACATGAAAAGTCTAGATGGTATTGATTCAGCATTCAAAACTGCCATCAAAGAACCAGACTTTTTCTATCTGACACCAGAGCCAAGATGTTGAGATTCTTGGCTCCCCT
The DNA here is from genome assembly GCA_004027655.1 of Graphiurus murinus. Lineage (NCBI taxonomy): Eukaryota > Metazoa > Chordata > Mammalia > Rodentia > Gliridae > Graphiurus > Graphiurus murinus. The sequence goes on along the minus strand of PVLC010018191.1, from coordinate 28,983 downwards.
CCTCCCCATTGGTTACACAAGATAGGTGCTATGGCCTCCACCATCATGTTCATGCTCAAGAGAGGGAGAAAGGAGAAGGGAGAAAGAGTATGCCTTTGGTGTCTTCCTTTCTGCCTAGACACCAGCAGCTTTCTCAGAAGCCTCCTCTAGCCCTGCGGCAGAAATCTGCTTACCTCTCACAGCCGTCCCTTACTGCCCATGAGGTTGGAAAGGCAAGTACGTACCACTCCACCCTCTGCGAGGGAAAGCTGAAAGAGGCGTGGGCATGAGAATAGCTTTGGGATAGGTCTCCAAACAACAGCGTCTTCCACAGACTCTTTCTCGCCTTAGATGTGTAGGCACAGAGGAAATGATCAATGAATATTTATTAAATTGTCAAGTACACAGGCAATTAAGTTGAGCCTTTTTTCCTTTTCTTCTATATCAAAGCAGTGGCATCCATATAGGATGCTTTGTGTAAAGATACTCTCAAGGAACTTTTGAGGGACAAATAGAGATCACAACTGTCCTCTGCTTACCAGATGGTTCTAATTGGATTGGCACAGGGTAGATTTAGGGTTCATTTTAGGAGCAAGCTTTACCTCAGAATTCGTGTTAAAGCTAAAAGCACTTGCTCTGTTTCCTATAGCAAAGTAAACATATCCATTTGATGATACACATTAAATTAGTACCTTTAAATGTATCAGTAATATGTGCCAGATATGGTAGCACACACCTGTAATCCCAGTACTCGGGAAGCTGAGACAAGGAGGGTTGTAGGTTCAAAGCTAGACTCAGGAACTTAGTGAGACTGTCAGCAACTCAGCAAGACCCTGTTTCAAAAACTAAAAAGAAAATGCAGTTGAGGGTGTAGCTCAGAGGTAGAATGCCCCTGGGTTCAATCCCCAGCACCAAAACAAATAAAAATAAATAAATCAGTAAGATAATTAAATAGGATCAAAATCTGTAGGTTGAGTTAGTCTCATCCACATGTGAAATTATAAAAGAATGTCTTACTACTTACAAAGCTGTTATATTTGTGGTGCATATTCAAATTTTATTATAATAGAGAACCTCAAGAGTTGAAGATCTGTAAGTTTAAAACATGTTACCTTAGTACTTAGAGGCCTAACGCCATTTTTACAGCCAAGTCACCTTCATCTCTTTATCTGTAAACTTACTGCATGTGGTCAGGTCTTACCTCCTACCCAGACAGAAAGTAAATAGTATAACCTGGATTTAGTTTTAGCAGAAGAATTTTTTCATAATCCTATTGTAATAATTATTTATTTATGTGTGTGTGTGTGTGTGTGTGTGTGTGTGTGTGTGTGTGTGTGTGGTACTGGAGGTTGAACCCAGGAGCATTCTACCTCCAAGCTACACCCCCAGCCCTTTTTATTTTTTTGTTTCAAAACAAGGTCTTGCTAGGTGGTTGCTGAGAGTGTCACTACTTGCTAAGGCTGCCTTCCAACCTGCAATCCTCCTGTCTCAGCCTCCCAAGTACTGGGATTACAGGTATGTGTCACCATGCCCAACTGGGATAACAATTTTTAAAAAACAAACAAAAACAAAAAGTTACTTGTTTTTCAGAGTCTAACCAGGAAAATAGAGCAATTAACGTTTTTACAGCAAAGGGAACTCAATGCAGGGAACTGGATGGAGAGGCTGAGAAGACAGGGTAGTGGTGAGGTTAACAGCAGCAGGAAGCCACCACCCTTCCTAGTCTGAAGAGACAAGGAAGTGCCACCAGAGCCCGGAGGCCAGGGTCATCTCATGGAAACCGGAGTCCTGGAAGGCCTGTGTAGTAGAGCTGGAGCTACGAAGAAGACACAACTGGGACAGGAGTCCCAACCCAAAGTAAAATGGAAGGCAGAGATGTGCCTGGATTCTCCCTCCCACACTCCATTCTTCCTCCAGCTCCTCTTTCTATTGGCTGAAGCCAGTGGGGGAAGCCAGTTGACTTGTCAGCTAGAAAGACAGCCTGCAGGGGACCAGCCTCCAGCCATACAGAGCAGAACAGGGGAAGAGAAAGGCATGGGTTAGAAAGCAAGCAGGCCTGGAGACAGTACAGAAGCTCCGCTACCCCTGTCTTTCCCCTCCATAGATAAAGACCTATGCTTTGGTCTCTAGTAATTATTTAGGTTGTGCTTCTCAGCTGTCCAGCTTGAGTTCTTTCTAACGTTAATTACAATTTTTTTTTCGGTGGTACTAGAGATTGAACTCAGGGGCATTCTACCTCTGAGCTACATCCCCAGGCCTATTTAATTTTTTATTTTGAAACAGGGCCTCACTAAGTTGTGGAGGGCCTCACTAACTTGCTAAGGCTGGCTACAAACCAACAATCCTACTGTCTCAGCCTTCCAAGTATTGGGATTATTATAAGCATGCTCCACCATGCCCACCTTGATTAGGATGTTAATGTCATTGCATTGATAAACTTTATTGCAAATGCAGTGGATGATAAACGTTACTGGACAACATTACTAGACTCTGTAGGAAATATAAAGAAATAGAAGCTAGACATGGTGGCACGCACCTATAATCCTAGTACGTGGGAGACTGAGAAAGGAGGATCACAGGTTCAAGGCCAGTCTCAGCAATTTAGTGAGAGCCTGTTTCAAAATAAAGAAATAAGGACTAGGGGTGTGATTCAAAGGTAGAATGCCCCTGGGTTCAATCCCCAGTAAAACACATACACACACACACACACACACACACACACACACACACACACACACACACACACTAAAAGAAAACATCCCTGGCTATACATAATTTACCTTTATATTTATAGTTAGTCAGAGAAGATTTCCTAGAAGAGGTAAATCCTAAAAGAAGAGGTAAAAGTTTTCCCATAGAGAAGGTCAGAATAGTTTTCTGTAGAAAGAATAAAGAATTAGGAGCCAGATGTGATGGTACACTCCTGTAATCCCAATACCTGGGAGGCTGAGACAGGAGGATTGCAGGTTCAAGACCAGGCTCAGCAACATAGGGAGATCCTGCTCAAAAGAAAAAAGGATAAGGGTGTAGATCGGAGGTAGAACACCCTTGGGTTCAATCCCTCATACCAAAAAAAAAAATTATGAAAAATAAATATTTTACATGGTGCACACAGATATCCTTTGCTGAAAAAGAGTCTGGGTGGCTTGGAAACAGACAAATCAGTGGGAAACCTTGGAGGTCCAAAGAGGACTCTAAATTTGATCAATAGAGAACACAGTCAACCTTCCGAGTGCAAGATGATGTTGAGTCCGACTGGTTCTACAGAGTATCAGGAAGCTTTTGGCATGTAGTCAGGAGGCAGAGAACCAAATATTTGAGTGTAAAGGAGACATCACAGTGTGGTAGTTGAGAATGCAGGCTCCAGAGCAAAACTGCCTGGGTTCAAATCTCAATTCTACTGCTTACTTGCTCCTTCTCTGAAGGACAAAGATGATAATAGTAAGCCTCCCTTTGCAGGGTTCCCAGCATCAGTTTTGCGCCTGACACATGATAAATGTTAGCTATTATTGAAATCATATTAGAGGATGAGCTTACCAAAGAAGGAATCGAGAAAGAGTAAAATGCCCTTCAGGCAGCTCAGATGTACAGTCAGAACCGTTGGTAATCTAAATTGTCGCTGAAATCACTATGAATGCATAAACTCACTGCAAGGTTAAATTCAGAGGAAGGAAAAACAGAGGGCCCCCACACAGACAGAGAACACAATAGGAATAGCAGCCTAAGAAATAGGAAGAGAATTCTGTGAACCAGCATATTAAAACCTCAGAGAACAATGAAGCCTCACAAAACAGTGGTTACTTGGCAGGATATTGAAAGCCTTTGGATGGATGTCTTCTGGCCAGTTTGCTGAGTTGGTTCTCTGCTTTCTCTGGCCATCACCATCATTTTTGCTCATTTTTAAGCATTTTAAACAGTATTACAGGAGTAATTGCTGAATTGCAGTATAGCATAAGTACCCGGCATCAGTGAGCATTAGAAAACGAAGTGAAGCCGGGCATGGTGGCGCACGCTTGTAATCCCAGCATTTGGGAGGCTGAGACCGGAGGATCCAGTTCACAGCCAGCCTCAGCTACTTAGTGAGGCACTCTCCAACTTAGTGAGACCCTGTTTCAAAATAAAGAATAAAAAATAGGGCTGAGGGTATAGCTCGGAGGTAGAATGCCCCTGAGTTCAATCCCCAGTACCAGGAAAAAAAAAAAAAAGTGATACTCATTTTAAGTTATCCATGGGGAGTTGAGCATACATCTCTAAATCTTCCATTGGGGCTAATTTGGCAATGACATGAACACAGCATTTTCTCAGAGTACCAGATTCGCAGCACTGGTACCAATCTCCTTGCTTCCCCCTGGAGGCTGAATAAGGAGAAGAAATGAGGATATTACCAATAGCCACAAAAGAACCCAAATCGCAGTGTGGTATCAGCCCGATGCCAGCTCTAGCTGAGGCAGTGTGACTCATGGGTATTACGCCTATGGTCTGGAGTGAGCTGTGGAGTGCTGGTTTGCCAAGAGAGATGAGATGAGGAGATGAGGAAGAGAGATGGGTGGACAGATTTGCCGTAGGGTTTTGTATGTTTGGTTTCCATTGTTGCTTAAAGAATGGGTGTGTAGATCTCCACTGGGTGGCGACTTGGGGAAGATACCTTTCTGTGCTTCTCCTTTAATTGAAACCAGAATGGTTAAAGTACTTAAGGGTACAGAGGCGCCTGGAGATAGGAAGGGTTCATGATCTTACCTCAGGGATCAAAGAAGCAGGATCTGCTGAGTGTTGAGACTGGGTGAGAGGGAGCCATTTTATTTATTTTCCGTAAATACCTTCGAGTTCTTAGTCTCTAGACATCACCTGAATCAGCAATGAGTTGTTTAAAGAAAAACCCAGCTATTATTAATTTCCCTTTTAATTCGGGTGACCATATAATTTGTCCTCTACACCTTTTATTGAAAAGGAGGAACAATGAATATTTTCACTGGGACACTAGGTATAAACTTGGACTGTCCCAGAATGATCAGAATATGTAACCACTCTCCTTATAAGCCATTTCAAATATTTTTAGTTTGAAAAACTAAAAAGCATATGGCTAAACCTATAGCATAGGGTTAAAAGCACAGACTCTGGGACCAGACTTACAAAATCTCAGCTCTGCGGACAACTCTCTGTGTGACCATAACATGTCACTTAAGTTTTCTGCAGCTCAATATCCTCCCTGGTGAAACAGGGCATAACAATTGTTTCTACTTTTAAGGGTTTCAGTACTGAGTTAATATGGGGACAGATACTCAGAACAGTGCCTGGTAAGTCCTGCAAGTTGAGTAAGTGTTTATTGTTCTAGTTATTTTAGACATCAAGGGTAAGGAACATAATCTCTTTCTTTTCTTTCTCTCTTTCTTCCTTCCTTCCTTCCTTCCTTTCTTTCTTTCTTTCTTTCTTTTCTTTCTTTCTTTCTTTCTTTCTTTCTTTCTTTCTTTTCTCTTTCTCTGTGTGTTACTGGAATGGAACCCAGGGGCATTCTACCTCTGAGCTATACCCCTAGCCCTATTTTTTATTCTTTATTTTGAAACATGATCTCACTAAGTTGCAGGGGGCCTCACTAAAATGCTCAGGCTGGCCATGAACCTGCAATCCTCCTGTCTCAGTCTCCTAAGTACTGGGATTGCAAGCATGTGCCACCACGTCTGTCTTAATACAACCTTTTTTGTGTGTATGTGTGGTACTAGGGGCTGAACCCAGGGGCACTCTACCTCCAAGCTACACCCCCAGCCTGATTTTTTATTCTTTATTTTGAAACAGGGTCTCACTAAGTTGTGGCGGGCTTCACTAAGTAGCTGAGGCTGGCCGTGAACCCGGATCCTCCGTCTCAGCCTCCCAAGTACTGGGATTATAAGTGTGCGCCACCACGCCCGACTCTTAACACAATCTTAATAGACCTGATACTCAGCCTTCTTTCCCCAAACATGCATGGAGGGGTATTCAACAAGTATTTGTTGAATGAATCATTTAGAAGGCAAAGGGGATGAATAAAGGAGGAAACAAGCCCAGTTCTTATTCTTTATTTTTCTTGATGTTTTATCATTTCACTATTTTTAGGATATTTCGAAGTGCAAGAACACGGATAGCTGCTCAAAATGTCTTTCAAATGCCTCTTCTAACTTAGTCTTTTCTGTACCTTGGGATCCTTTGGATTTGGGGCTTTTCCTATATCTACTTGGCCTGTAACAAACTCTGGCCTCTCCTTACCACCTGCCCCTCCATCTACTGGTAGACTTTGCTAGAGAAAAGTGACCTGTTCACAATTAAAATTAATGTTGTCAATTATTCTTGTTGCTACCACCTCAACTACATATTTTAGCAATCTTTTCATTCACTCCCTACCACATTCCCCAAAGCTATCATCTTTCCCAACCCTTAAGCTCACAACCCTCTTACCCACACACCTCTCTTACAAATTGACCTGCTTTCTGCTTTCTGCTTTCATGTTAGATGAGACTCTAACATGAACTTCAACTTCCTCCTTCCACGCTCAAGTGACTTGTACCCCTCTCTCATGTCCTGCCTGTTTCAGAGGAAAGTGCCCCGGGTCCTTTCCAAAGCTAATTCTCTCTCTGGATCCAAATCCATCCTTCTTCCTTCTGCAGCTCTGTTCTGTTTGTTATCCTGCTCTGCTTTGTTTTTGACACATCTCCCAAATCCTTGATTTCTTTTCTTTTATGTATTAATACACTCATGTGTTTTTCTACATTACAACAGCAAGAGCAACGCTCTTCTCATCTTTCTCGTCCTATTTATTACTGAGCCTGTCAAAAAGAATAATCTACGCATATTAGCCTCTCTTGCTCTTAATCATTCCTAAATCCCTTTAAAGCGACCTCTCCTAGCCCTAATTTGAAATTGTCCTCTCATAAATTACTATTGACATTCTAATCCCTATATGCAATGACTTCTTCTGAGTCATTCTCCCCAATCTCTCTGTAGCATTTTGTCATTGATCACCACTCCTTCATAAAAGAAACACATCTTGGCTTCCCTGATTTGGGTTGATCTCGGTTACCCTTTTGCCTCTCTAATTTGCCTTTGCCGCACCCATCTTCCACCAAGGAGAGACTCTCCCCCATTATTCAATTCTTCCCCCTTTTAGTCACTCAAATTCCCTGGTGACCTCAATTATTTTCAAGCCCTTGACCTTCAATGAAGTTGGGCTCCCAGATCTATATTCCTAACCCATTTACTTGAAGCTACTCTTCTCCTTAACAACTTCTCCAAACCAACTCTACCTCCTGGGTTTCCTGTCTATTATAACCCATCTCCAACCTCCTCCCATCCCATTCCCCAGACTTAAAAGTGCAAATTATTTGGGAACCTCCTTCACCTAATTAGTCTCCAGGTGCCACCTCTCTCAAGCTTACCACTTCCTTCCGGGTGTCACCTCTCATCTTAAATATCATGATGGCCTGCTAGCCGCTTTCCTTCCAGGATACTCATTCTCGATTTTGTCTTGAGTCTTCCATCACTCTCTTCCCTAATACTGTTTTGTAGATTATAGATAAAGGCCCCAGACTCCACAATGTGGGCCTCATATTTGCCAGAAGTCATTTTTGCTGTCGGTCTTGACATACACTACTCTCTCTAGCCAATCCGAAATTCACCTTTCAGATTAAGTCCTGTATTTCCCATTTGCTAAGCCATATATTTTTCCTCCTTGCATTTGTTTCTTTGGGCATCAAAGACTGTATTTTTTCACAGTTCTGAAGGCTAAAAGTATAAAATCAAGGTGTCAGCAGGGCCATGTTCTCTCTGCAGGCTCTAGGGGAAGAATCCTTCCTTGCCTCTTCCATCTTCAGGTGACTGCTGCCAATCGTGGTGTTCTTTGGCTTGTAGATGTGTTGCAGGAGAATGCTCCCCACAAGCCGAGTCTCAGAGACAAAAAATAAATCCGAAGGTCAAAATTAGGATAAGCAGTTCTTCCGTTAATCAGCTGCTGATGACCCAGGTCCCACAATTTCCTGCTCTCTGGGCCCCGAACAAAGACATTCCAATCCTTTTATACAGTTGGTCACTTAACTTTGAGAAGAAGGGAAAAGGGAAAATGTGAGATTTATTACACTTTCACCTAGCAGGAGCATGATACCAAAAGTAGAAAGAGGGCATTAACTTAAGGCCTTGTCTCAAAGCCTGGGCTGGTGCCGCCTTGTTTAGGTTTAGAGATGACCCCTGTCACTCCTGTCTCTGGCTTGCATAAGGGAGGGGCTGACCTCATCGATTTGCAAGCCCTCTCTGTTTACCTTCTCTGCTAAGTGTCAGCACACTGGCAGATAGGGGAGGGAGGGGGGAATTCCTATTTTCTCTATTCTAAGTCTAAATTATTTTTTTCATTGTTGTTGGTTTTTGTGGTACTAGGAATTGAACTCAGGGATATTCTACCTCCAAGCTGCACCCCCAGTCCTATTTTTTTTTATTCTTTGTTTTGAAACAGGGTCTCTCTAAGTTGCGGAGGGCCTCACTAAATAGCTTAGGCTGGCCGTGAACCCAGATCCTCCTGTCTCTAAATTCTTAACTAATAATATTTCTATGGCTCTGACTATTCTTTCCCATATCAGATGCACTACTCCGGTCTCTGCCTCCATCTTCACATGGCCCGGGTATCTGTGTTCAAATGCCTATCTTCTTATAAGGACGCCTGCCAACACTAATCCAGTATTAACTATACGTTCACTTAATTGTATCTGCAAACCCTGTTTCCAAAGGAGGGTTCATGGATGGAATGTTAGTGTCCCCCTAAAATTCCTGTATTGAAATCCCAATGTGATGTTAGTAGGAAGTAGGGCCTTTGGGGGGGGGGGGCAATGAGGTGATGAGAGTGGAGCCATTGTGGTGGAATTAGTGTCCTTATAAAAGAGACCCCAGGGAGCCCCCTCACCCCACTATCTACCATGCAACTATGTAAGAAGACAGCAGTCTGCAGCTCAGAGGAAGACACTCATCAGAGCCAGTCCATGCTGATACCCTGATCTTCTTGAACTTCCAGCCTCCAGAGCTGTAAGAAATAGATTTCTGTTGTTTATATACCACCCAGTCTATGGTATTCTAGTATAGCAGCCTAAATGGACTAAGATATATTCATGGATTCCAGTGGTTAGACCCTTTCTTGTCTTTTGGGGGTACAATTCAACCCATGACACTCCTCTGCAGAGATGGACTTCTCCTTCTGCTCAACTCTGTCATTCAAAATGTTTCTACTGCTTCAGAGTCTTTTCAATTTTCACCTTTACTGTGATAGTGCTCATTATCCCCTGGCGACCCCTCTAAGGTAACAGGATATTTCCCCCCTTTAATAACGTGGCTATCTCTACATAGAGTCTTCTGCTGCTAAATTCTAAACTTTTCAAGACATAGGACATATTAGGGGCATTTATCTTTGTATCCCCCAAGTGTCTGATTAAATCAAATTAAAATTAAAATATATTTCCTTGTGGGTATGAAATCTTGACCGTCACTATCTTTTTTGTCACTTGAAATAATTTCTCACTTTCATAATTAAATCTAAAAGTTGTCCAGGCCCAAAGAATTTCAACCTGGACTTACTTTTCATTGAAATGCTTCAACACTAAAAAAAACATATTCTCTCTCTCTCTCTCTCTTTATAAATTGGTTTCTATAGGTCATTTTTCTATGCATCGATTTCTTCCTTGGATTATTTTGAAGTTAATATCGCAGGTGCCCTGAATTCTGTTGAAATCTAATCATCTGGCATTCAGAAGATATATCAGGGAATGGTCCAGGGAGCCCGGCTTGGACCTTCAACTCCAGCCTTCTAGGCAGTATGTGGAGAATCAAATCAGCATGGTCAAACACAGCTTCCTATCAGGCCAAATTTTTATGTTTTAAATATGTAAATACTTCTGCACTGTAGAGATTGTTAGAACTAATATGTCATTCCCAATCCCATCTTGACTTATCTTTTATTCCTACAGGTTTTAACTTGGAAAATAGAAGGAATAACTTGTGAGTACTCTACTCTTGTATCCTAATTAGACTAAGTAGCTATCCTAATGTTTCGTGTAGAGCTTCTGCATCCATGTGTGCGCCTGTGTGTAGGCGTGTGTACCCACAGAGTGGCTAGAATCTGGTTAATCCCCTAAATAGGCTAAACACATACACAGCAAGAGAATTCACACTATAGACTTTGAGTCAAGGACATGGTTCTCTTTTTAATGCATATTTGGGACTGACAGACAGAATTACTAAGGATCAGCAGTCATGGAGAGAAAAGGGAAAACAAGTGAAATGGTAGATTGAAATGGTGTTTAAGGGCCAGTTTCTCTGCATGTGCTCGCTCCACGGAAAGGGTCCTAGGGGCTGTGGGGAAATAAGGTGGCCTCCGGGCTGTGAGCTAATGTGGCACCGCTGCTGTTTGCATAGCTGCACAGCCCTAGGAGAGACCTGGGAAAGCTAGCTTGAATTCCAATGAATATTTACAATTACACTGCTCCAGAGCAGAATGCAATCACGGCGCTCCAGTCTACAGGTTTTATGCATCAAAAGAAAATGAGAGGAGAGCAGCAAAAAATGGAGTTGCCTTTGGAGAGACTTATAAACACAGATCTCACCGCTTGTGGCAGAACTAAAATGCTTTATTTCTGATAGGAGCAATTTATTCTTCGGGCACCTTCGTTGGTAGTTAGAAAGCACCCGACTGGGTTTTGAAGTGAGAGAGTCTTCAGTAGATGGGCTTTAATTCTGGGCAAGAGAAAGGCACGGAAGGAATTGCAGTGCATAATTTTGATTTTGTTGTCTAACAGCAGACCCTAGAGAAAGATGGGAAAATCCCAAAGTCGGTTCACAAACTCCCTCTTCTTCTGGTTTGTGTTTTTATCCTGTTCTTATAGATTGTCCTTTCTTCAGAGGGTAGCCCTGCGGGTGGGGGGAGGAGAGGAGGGACTGCTACCATTTTGCATTCCCAGTTTAAAGCCTTCTGGGTAATTGATTACCAGTAATACACGCTATCCCCTTGCTCACTTTTTTCTCATGAGCTGTTGATCTACACTAAAGATCTGGACAGAACTGCCTGGGAAAAATGAATCAGAGCCACTTGGACCCAGGGAGGTAATTTTTTAACTTTCAGAGGTGCCAAAGTAGATGAAATTGGATGTTTTAAAAGAACTCCATCAGAACCTGGTTTGTGGTTCAGCTGACTAATCTCTTGGACTATTAAGATTTATATTGGACTGCTTTGCTAGCAGACTGGATTGCTGCACTAAGAAGTCCTCTCCGGTGCCCACCTGTACGTTTACCCACCTATTAGTCCATTCTCTCCCATTAAGGTACTACTGTCTCCTGTCCACTGATCTGCTTGCTTACCTACTACCCCAAGCATCTTTTCTCATATCGCTGTTAACTTGTTTGTATCTATCCAAGCTTGGAGTAGAGGCAGGTAGGAGTCCTGTGCCTGTTATTTGTGTGACTGGTCATTGTCAGTCACAATGCATGTTTCCTTCTTAAGTTTTTATCTTCCTGGATTCTCAGTTGGTCATAGACATCGTGAAAGTGTCAAGCCAGGGGTTAGGAAAAGGGACAGCTTTAGGTTCCCATGGTCCCCCTCACTTTTCCCCTTCTTTATTGTAGATTAATCATATTTTCTCAGTCATACATAAGTGCTACACAAATACACCTTCATTGCACCCCTCTTTCCAACTGGATTACTGCCTCTATCGAAAGCCTTCCTTCAAAGAAGTTCTGTAGTTACTGTAGTTATTTGGTAAGTCCCTAACATGTACAAAGTAATACATGGCCCATGAATGTGCAATGCATGTGTAATATTTGTTGCAAAAAAAAAAAACCATAAAAATAATATGGCTAAATTCATGTGATTGTTTGAGTCTTCATTCCTATGGTCAAAGAAGTGTGACACTTTGGCTTAGTGATTCCAGGAGGCTATGCATTTCTTCTAATAGTGTCACTATTGCTCAAAACATTTAGGTCTCCTCTTCTAGAAGTGCCCTTTAAAAATGTAAAAGTAAGCAAAGAACTTGAATAGGCATTAAAAAAATATATATACAAATGGTCAACAGGCACTTGAAAACATGTTCAAAATCTTTAGTCACTAAGGAAATGCAAATGAACACTCTGAAATACAACCCACTAGAAAGACCACAAATTTTTAATGGAAAATAAGTGTTAGCGAGATTTGGAGAAATTGGAGCCCTCAAACATTGCTGGTGAATGTAAAATGGTCCAGCTGCTGCAGGAAGTAGTTTTGTGGTTCCTCTAAAAGTTAAGTATAGAATTGTCATATGCCCTAGTGATTCCATTCTTAAGTGTATACACAAAAGAATGGAAAACAGGTGTTCAAACAAAAACTTACATGAAGATTCATAGCAACACTATTCGCAATAGCTAAATGGTAGAAACAACCCAAATGCCCTTCAGCAGATGAATGGATATAAAACGTGGTATATCCATACGATGGAATACCAGTCAAAAGAAAACATACTTGCTGCAAAATTAATGCACCTTGAAACCATTGTGCTAAGAAGCCATCACCAAAGACCATAGATGATATGATTCCATTTATAGGAAATATCTAAAAATAGACAAGTCTATAGGGACAGGCAGTAGATTAGCGGTTGCTCAGGGTTGAGGAAAGGGAGGATAATGAAAAGCAGAGGGGTAGTGGTTAAAGGGTACAGGAGTTCTCTTTGTGGTGCTGAAAATATGTTTACATTGCCCGTGATGATGGTTTCATGTATCTGTACGTATACAAAAAAATTATTGCATTATGCATTTAAAATATGTCATTAATATAATGTGTTATGTATTTCTTAATACAATGACTTTTTTTTTTTTTTTTTTTTCTTTTGCGGTACTGGGGATTGAACTCAGGGGCATTCTACCTCCGAGCTACACCCCCAGCCCTATTTTTTATTCTTTCTTTTAAAACAGGGTCTCACTAAGTTGCGGAGTGCCTCACTAGGTAGCTGAGGCTGGCCGCGAACCCGGACCCTCTGGTCTCAGCCTCCCAAATGCTGGGATTACAAGTGTACGCCACCACGCCCAGCTTTACAACAACTTTTTAAAGCATTTTATAAACCAACTAAAAATATTAGCCTATTACTTCATGTATGACTCTGCATAATATTTTTAGGTAAATAATAGTATTATCCAGCTTGTTGATCTATTTATTTATTTGTGTGTGTGAGTGAGTGTGTGTGTGAGTATGTGAGAGTGTGTGTGTGTGTGTGTGTGTGTGTGTGTGTGTGTGTGTGGTACTGGGGATTGAACCCAGGGACATTCTACCTCTGAGCATCCCCAGCCCTATATTTATTTATTTATTTATTTATTTATTTATTTATTTATTTATTTATTTTGGTACTGGGGATTGAACCCAGAGGCATTCTACCTCCAAGCTTCACCCCCAGCCCTATTTTATTTCTTGTTTGGAAACAAGGTCTCACTAGGTTGCTGAGAGCCTCACTACTTGCTGAAACTGTCCTCAAGCCTGTGATCCTCCTGTTTCAGCCTCCCAAGTACTGGGATTACAAGTGTGTGCCATCATGCCTGGCTTGACCTATTTATTTTAGATGATTAGTTCCAAATGATTTTTAGCTTTATTTATTTATTAATTTATTTTCTGGTTATTCAAAGTTGAATTCAGAGGCATTCTACCTCCCCCAGACCTATTTTATTTTTTATTTTTGAAACAGAGTCTCACTAAGTTACTGACATTGGCCTTAAAATTGTGATTCTCCTGTCTCAGCCTCCCAAGTACTGGGATTATAGGTGTACAGGTGTGCACCAACACACCTGACTGATTTTTAGTTATTTTTAGATCTAGTCTACTGTAAAGTAGTGGATATATGCCACCAATTATGTTATCTAAAATAAAAGCCAAAGGTGATAAGAAAATTTCCCAGAGAAGAGAGTCCAAAATTTTTACTTGGATCTGTGAAATAGATGGATCCTCACTTCAAATGATATCAGAAAGGGACATTCTCATTGGAAGCTATAAATTCTCGTATGTATGTTTGAAAAAGTTAGTCACACTTCATATATATATGTATCTCTTAATACTCACATAAATACACTATACATTGGTATATATAATTACTATATGCATATAATTTGGTATATACATATCACAGGTAAAAAATACAATGCGTGCATGTCTGTTCAATTTTTTATTTGTAACAGGACAAGTAGAAGGATATGAAAGTGAGATTTTCCCTCATTCATTCAATATTTATTGGGCATCCAATATAGGGCACACACACACACACACACACACACACACACACACACACACACACACCACATAAGATACAATTATCAGAAAACCCTTTATCAGATTAGAGATAGTGCAGATTTTTGGTAAATTCTAGAATCCAGGCCAGAGGGTAGAGGCCAAATAATACATTAGTGCTTAACCGAGGAGAAAACTTTGTAGGCTAGTCAACAGAGATAAGTGTTTCCCTGGAGAAATTCTTTGGCAAATTATTTTTAAAAGCTTGTAAGAGGGCCTTTGGTCAGCAAAAATATCCAAAGGTGGTATAACTAATTGTCTTGGCAAGAATGTATAGGCAGTTGCTGTTTACCTACAGAGAGGACTCCATTTTCAGTTCTTCCCATAGTTTCAGCCCTCTAACAGTAAGTACCCTCTAATTTTTATTAAAATGATTCATGTTTGCCCTTTCAACATGGCAACTGTATAATAATACAACAGGAGACGGTGTTATAGGTGTTGGTGGCTTCTTTGAAGTCCTATCCACTGTGCTAATGATCTATGGGGAAAAGGACTCACTTGTATATTTCTATAGAATTATTTCAGGTTTTTGTCATTTTTCCTTTGGCTAAAAAAAAAAAATGTACTAAGTAAAGTCATAATAACTAGCTAACTAATTGCCTCCCCCACTGATGCTGAACTTCTATAGCAACTGGGTTCAAGTAGAAACTTAGCCAGAAAATGATTTGTGTGAACTCAAGTGAAACTCTAATGATAACACCACATAAGAGAAAAAACTGCCGCCATCATATTAAAAAAGTTAACGCAGAGCAGATTGGTACCTCACAGAGGCCCTTTCAACCCTGCAGGTAGTGGTGTTTTCAAAAGTTTGCAAGCTGCTCATTTTATCTGGTATTGTTTGAATGTTCAGATGTCCCTTAGAAGGACAAAAAGCATTTTTTTTCCTAACCTTGAAATAGACACTCAATGGAAATGGGAAATAATGAGATTTGCCTGTACATTTCTACTAATGTATCCGTCCTCACTAATGGCTGATATATCCAAGACTGAGTTCCTTGGTCAACTTGAATCCTCAGTTTGCCTTCCAAAAGTATGTGTTTATGCTGGTCATAGTCCAGGCTTTATTGTTCAGGGAAAAAAAAGTGATTGGGTAACCATTGGGCAGTCCCCTCATCCTCTTTGTTTATAAAATAGATACATAAAAATGCACAAAACTATACCCAAAGGAATAAGGGAACCAACATTTGTTGTGAACATACTACATACCAGACATTGTACTTGGTACAACGAAATCTCCATTTTACGGACAAGGAAATGGGAGTTTGGAAAGAGACTCAGCCTGTGACTTTTGGCAAATAGTGGTACAATGCTTCAAACCCAAGTGGAATGCCCTTGTCCTTCTAATGTTCTAGGTCCTGCATGCACACTTCCTCCCCTCCCCCTGCATCTCAGATCGAATTTTCTATTATCTCCTTATCAACAACCTGGCAAGTCTACTCTCACCTCAGGGCCTTTGCATTGGCTTTTCCTGTGCCTGAAACCCTTTTCCCTCCATATCTGAGTGACTCATTCCCTTACCTTCTCATGTTTTGGCTCCAATGTCACCTTCTCAGTGAGACCCTTCCTAGTCATCCTGCTTAAAACCACACACACACACACACACACACACACACACACACACACACACGCCACTCCCCACTCCCAATCCTTCTTACCCTGCTCTGTCGTCTTTCCCTGTAGCATGTATCACCTTCTAAACTTGTCTTTAGTGTTAGCTCTGCTCACTGTAATGCACACTCCACTGAGATGGAGACTTTTGTCTCTTTTCTTTGTCTCTTCCTTAGCCACTAGAACTGTGCCTAGCACATAGTAGGGACTCATCATTTGCTGACTGAATAAATGAAAGACCAATGACCCCAAAGCCTTTTCTCTTTCCCTGGCCACAATCATGAACTTCTAGAGGTTTTCTTTCTTAAACTATTTCTCATCTGAATCTCTCCTTCTGTACCTTGACTTCCTCCATTCCACCAAAGAGTGAGGTGCAAATTTATCAACTCCATGGCTTGCATTCATGTGACTGAGGGTCAGAGGAGACAGGATATTATTTATTTCATGCTCCTGGGCATTCCTGTTGTGTGTGGGGGTTGTGGGCAGATGACCTAAGGTTGTATATGTATAAGAGGCTAGGTCTCTTTGTGAGGCCCTCTGCAACTTAGTGAGACCCTGTTTAAAAATAAAACAGTGCTGGAGGTGTAGTAGCTCAGAGGTAGAATACCCCTGGGTTCAATCCCCAGTACCACAAAAAAAAAAAAAAATAGGCTAGGTCTGCATCCTTCTGGTGACCTGGAAATGTAGTGACAGCTCTCTGCAAGCCATTCTACAAGCAGGTGAGTGAGCCTCGGTGCTGGGGGGCAGGGCGTGCTCTCCTCCTCTGCCTCCTCCCAGCCTCTTGTCACAAAAGCAAAGTACATGCTCTGCTTGGCATTTGCAGTCTTGAAGGATATGAAACAACACTGAGCTTGGATTACATTTCTAGATGGTTAAAATTCAGAATTTCATAATGAACAATTGCCAGACTTAGTGGATCCTGTGCTTTGCTCTCACTGTTGGATATTTGTTGAAATTCAGCGTGGAACTAATTCATCTTTGAAAGCCATCTTAAATTTTCTAATAACCCCTAAGCCTGTTGGAAGAAAAGCAATGACAGAAAACTGGTTCTTATCAATTCATTGGTTTTGCTCCTTGTAGGCCTGAAATGAACCCACTTTTTTCACTTTATTTAAAATAATACATATACACATATATGTGTACATATTTACTAACACTATATAAGGGAAAGCAGCTAGATACAAAACCTTGTGAACAGTTCAGTACATACATACATAAATACACACATGCTTAAATACATGAGCTACGTATATAAATACATGCTTGAATACATACATACATAATACATAAGCTAGCTATCTATCTCCTTCCAGGCTTTTCCAGCATATGTGTGTATGTGTATACACTAGTAGAAAATTTAATACGTTGTTATTTCTGAATTTTATGATTCAGGGTAATGTATGTCTTCTTTATATGTCTGAATATTTTCCAAAATTTGTACAGTGAATGTGTATTATTTTATAACTATGTGAGCAAATAATTTATCAGTAATGTTTTTAAACATGGTATCATCTTCCTTGAAGATCTATAGCTTTTCTTTAGGTTCATTCCGTTGCTTTGAGACCATTTGCTTTTTCTTAAGTCCTGCTGTGAAAATAAAAGCAATACAAGTATTTTAGTAGGTAAAATTAGACTTTCTGAGTTTTAAAATCAATTATACTTTTTGATTTTTTCCACATTAAAAGAAAAAATACCGTTTTAAAAATCATGAAGCCCTTTATTCCTCGACCTGTTAGAAAAGGTTGCTGCCTTATTCATGACAGAATAAGACAATACTCATAAACAAACAACCTTAATGCAAGATTACCTTCTGCATTTAGTTAATATCTTCATGCCAATCTTTATTGTCATCCATGATTAAATCTAGCATCCATAAAATGGAATATTCTATAGCCATTAGAAAGTATGAGGTAGATCGATATATATAAACTGACATGGAAAGATATTCATGAAATACCCTAGTAGAAGAAAATAGTTACAAACCAGTATATAGAATCTGTTCACATGTTTAGAAGAAAGTGGTTTTGTATCTAAGTTTATATAGAGATGAAAAATATCCAAAAGGATGTACTACAAGTTGTTTATAGTGGTTATTGCTTTGGAATAGAAGTGGCAAAGGAATTTTTTTGAATTGTTTGACATGGTATTAAGCATTCTTCCTAAGGCTCCAGGAATTTTTAACACATTATTTCTTTCCCCTGAACTCAGATGCCAGATCAATATCACTGTTGTCTTCCCCCAAACGTTCAAAGTGTCTGACATACAATAGGTGCCCAATAAATAATCATTGGATGAAAGAATGAACATATCAGAATATCATCTAGTTTATTTTTTATTTGTGTGTGTGTGTGTGTGTGTGTGTGTGTGTGTGTGAGAGAGAGAGAGAGAGACAGAGAGACAGAGAGACAGAGAGACAGAGAGACTGGGAAATGAACCCAGGGGTGTTCTACCTCTGAGCTACACCCCCAGCCCTTTCTTTTTGTTGTTTTAATTTTGAAACAGAGTCTCACTAAGTTGCTGGGGGCCTCAAAAGTTGCTGAGGCTGGCCTCAAACTTTCAATCCTCCTGTCTCAGTCTCCCAAAATACTTAGATTACAGGCATGCACCACCATGCCCAGCTTTGTCTAGTTTTTAAAGGTGAAAAAAAATCTACCAAATTTTTCCTTATGGGTTGATAAGAATAATTTTTACTTCAAGAAAAATGTATTTTACTTTTAAATATATTTACCAGAAGTCCTAAGGCGACATCTAAACTACATGTCTCCTCAATTTACAGGTGGGGAAGACAAAGACTCAGCTGGAAGAGACTGAACTGGGGGCACCTACTTTCAAACCTGGACTTTAAGAGAGGTAAACTACATACCTAATCCTTCTTAATAGATTCCAGAAAAGACATGGATGAGACTTCTCTTGATCTTTTTTTTTTTTTCCTTACACAAATTTAATACTTTGATCGCTTACAACTAAAAGGCAGTATTTAAAGAAATAGCACAGGTCACTTTTATTATATACAGGTCTGTTAGCAAGATACTACCTTGAGTACTGTTTAAAGGGATCACACTTCAAAAGGTAATTGACCTAAATTCTCCTTCCTGCTCTGCAGTCCAGTGAGGCTCCTCCATGTGCAGCCCTCCCATGGGTCTCACACATGGAAGAGATACAGTAGGGTCCCAGGGAGCACGAGAATCTAGGCCACTGTGATTAAAACTAATTCAAACATTATTTTAATGTCTGTGTTTAGTTTGCTAAAAATTCTCCACTTCAGTGGGTGCCTCAGGGCTGACAGCTCCATTCTGGAATGAATCAGAAGTTGATTTATAGAGAAGAACACTTTAAAGTGATTTCACCTGCCCTGGTCCCATCTGGTTGGAATAGGATGAAATAGGGTTCTGTGTCTCTGCTTTCAAAGTGTTTGTTTTGGTCTGAATCATGAGCAAAATTACAAAACACATATATCTAATGGAAGAAACTGTGCTCTAACTATGGGTCCCATGAGCAGCCAGCCTAATGGTGCCTAATTTTCGTTGCTGCTGTTGTCAATCTCATAAAAATTATTTTTTTGGCAGTTGTTCATTCCTTTAAGTCACATTATCTGGTGAGGTCCATATTCCAGGTCCCTATCATTGCTTTGCCCCCATTGAGATCTTATAACCTATCAATTTAAATTATATCTACTAGTGATATTCTGAGGGTAATTGTGCAACTGACTAAAGTTCTCTGGAACTTACAGGGACACCAATTTAAGATTTTTAAATATTCAACACATTTCCTGATTGTAGAAATCCTGTCAACATCAACTGAGAGTTGTTCCAAACATCTCTGGAACAAAAAGGAATCAACAAACATCTTTGGTACATGATCTTCCTGCAGTGTTTTTGTGGCTTTCTCCCATTATCTTGGAAAATAATACTGTTGCTATCATTTTTAGAACACTTCCAGAAGCAGACTTGGCCTTGAAGTTCTGACTCATTTATAAAGCCATGTGTTACAAATCACAGCTTTTTGTTCAGTACACAGTGAACCAAGGCAGATGTTGTTGGGTTGGAAGTTTATTGTATTACCTGAGGTTGTGTGCTAGGAAAATAAATAAATAAAAAAGACCTGGGAACCAAATTTCTAATCTATATTCCTATTTCTGGTATGTGTCATTCTATGAATGAGCATTCTCATTGTGTATTCCTCAATCAAAACCATAGCTATTGCCCCTTAAATTATAATATAAAACAGGATTAAAAAGATATATGTGCATATGTAAAATAAAGAAAAAAATATATGTGTGTGTGTATGTGTGTGTGTGTGTGTGTGTGTGTGTGTGTGTGTGTGTGACCTCTGATACATAAAGAGGGAAATAGCTGGGGAAGGAGGGGGAAAAAATCAAGCTCCTCAGGTCCTGAGATTATATGAACAGGAGCAAAAAGCCATATGAAGTCACTTAATAATGAGGTCAAGAATGCTGAATAATTTAACATACCCTTGGTTCTTGATTTGTGATTGTCCAAAACTAATATTTCACAAGCCACATTGCACCTTGTCACCGAGTCCTATTTCTCCCTCAAGATAATGTCCAAGTATTAATGGACCCAATTTGGTGGAAATTACCTAATTGGCTATAGTCACTTCAACGTGAATGTGACATTTTGGACTGTTCTATAGTCACGAGGCTAAGTTGGAAGCTTGAACAGCAGACTTGCTCTCTGTGATAATTGTAGCTGAAGCTTGCGTTATCACCGAAGCTTATTATTTTTGCAAGTTGTACACTCAGCTTTTTTTTTTTTTTTTTTTTTTTTTTTTTTGTAAAAATTGTGCTGTAAGGAAAAAATCCCTGAGGAGGCTTCTTTTCTCGCCTGGTTTTGCTAAAACCCCGAAATGAGGATGACCAAACAAAAATGCTGTGCGATTGTGTTTTAAGTACAATGCACACCACCTGATAAAATAAATATCGTAGCGCCATGAATTAAACAGGGTTCCTTAAGTTTTGGTGTCCTTTAGAATTCATGATTATTGAGCTAACCAAATCACTGCTGGTGGATGGCACCAGTGAAGGACATTCTTTCTCTCACCATGCAATGTATACCTCTTCACTGGGCAGGTAAACGAGAAGTAAGAAGTCCTCTTTCTACTAATGGAACCATTGGCATCAGTTTTGTACCTGAGCTTTGCACTTGTGAGAACAGTAAGCTCATTCCTGCACAGTACAAGGGCATCAAACAGTGAACATCTTTCTCTCATTAGTAATATTGTATATTTCTATAATGTGTTATAACTTCAAAAGGATATCCCATCCTTCTCTCCCTTTGTTTCTTTCCTCCTTTTATATTCATTGAGTCAACAAAATGACCCAGACCCTGTCCTGAATGCTGAAGATACAGAGATAAAGGAAGTATAGTCTCTGCCTTCCAGGAGCTCCCTAGTTAAGAAGAGAAAGAGAAATAGCCAATCAATTATAATCCTCTGCGGTCAGTGTTCTAAGCACGTAGACCCAGAGAATGTGGGGAGGTCAAGAAGCTTCCCAAAGAAAGAAACTATGAGGCCAGATCTTGAAAGACGGCAGGTGCTCATAACTGGAGAAGGAGGGGTGGTGAGAGGGGACTGGGAAGTAGTTGCCTCCAGCAGAAGGAATAACAGGTGTGAAATACGTGGCTAAAATTGCAGCTGAGGCCAGATCATAAAGGACCTAGGTTCCTTATCCAGGTAGCTGCAATTTGTCATAGGTTGCATTCTTATTTCAACTTTCTCGTTATTCACAGCAGCCTTAGGAGTCAAGTGTTACCCCAACGGCAAACCAGGGGCCTGAGAAATAGAGGACCTGGGTTGCAGTAGAGTTCTGTCACATTTCACCCATCAACCTTAGACAAGTCACCAAACCTCTCTGAGCACAGAACACACATCGCCTATTTAACACTTCTCTATGCAGCAATAATTTGATATTAATGCTATTGTCTCTTCAGCGACAGTTCACAACCATATACTGTTAATGTATTTGTCCCAGGCTATGGGTGTTATTTGCCAATGAGAGCTAATGTGGCAAACTCCAGTCTCCTCTCTCGGCCAATGAGCACTAGTGTACCACTCTTGTAACCAGCCTTACCCAATGAGGGCTCTTCCGAACTATCCCCTTTTGCATTGTGGTGTTTATTCTGCCCTGCTCACTCTGCCATTTATTTTTGCCCCAAGAAGCAGTTTTGATCCATAATGGCTAACAAAAAATGTACAAGTGGTGGTGTTGGAGCAAAGAAATAAAGATTATCATGCTAGTACAAGTGTAAAAGTGGTTCAAGTGAAACTTCAAGGGGATGGTTAGAGGAAGAAAGAGTGGAGGGGAGGAGGAAGGAAAGAGAAAACATCAGCAGACAATTCGAGACTGGAGGCACCATATAAAGCAAGGCATCCTGGAGGACAGCGCTGAACCTGGGAAACCAGGCTGGGAGAGGACTTGCCTCAGGGAACGTGTGATCTCTCGGGGAAGCTGGAGGGGTAGCGTACCTGCTGTTGGACATTGCCACAATACTGAGAGTAGGAGTACGTTTCTGTAGGGCGATATTTTCAGGACCGCCTGCAGCGTCAACTCAGGTAGCAGGCCTCTTTCCTGAGAAGGGTGTGCCCTCTGTGCAAAAGAGGGCAAATGGTATTGGTGGCTTGCTAGAGTATTTAAGAGCATGGGTTCTGGAGCCAGGTCATCTGGGTTTGAAATCCTGCTTCACCATTTCCCAGCTGTGCCACCTGGAATAGTGCCCCTCACTCTGCCTCAGTTTCTCCACCTAGAAAATGGGAATAACAATATTACCTAAGAAGTGGGGATGATAGTAGTGATAGATTACCTAAAAGGCGCTTAGACTCATTCCTAACGCATATTAAATGCTCAAAAACATTACCTATCGCTATAATTATTCTTATGGCTCTGTACACTGTTATCATTATTTTGTTTTCTGTCTGTAAAATGAGGAAAGTTGACTAAAACAACAACAACAAAAATAATCCCTGTAATCGCTGGCAGTTGTAACTTTACTTGAATTCACGAATCCCTTTTGTCCTAGGAGAAAACTTGAACTCTGAGGGTTTGACTGCCCCACCAGGGTCACGTGGGGAGTACGGAGTCAAATGCAAAATTGAAACTGAAACCCAAGTCAGCTAGCCCCTAAGCTTGTACCCTTTGATGTGACAAAAACTGACCAGAGGATCAGCCATTCCTTCACCTGCACCCTTGGATCACAGAGCGGGACCAGCTCTGTTTGCTTGGTTCCTGTTATTTCTTTTGTTTTGTTTTTAACCCCTTCTATTTTTCTACCAACCCAGAAGGGAAGTGGAGAGTGAAAAAAAAGGATTTGTCAGACTAAAGGAAATAAAATTTCGCATAAGATTAAATAACCCAAAGAATATTCCCCCAGCATTTACAGCGGAGGCATCTGCTGTTAGGCTCCATACCACTGGGAGATTGATAATCCTTTCACAGGGAGTGAAAGGATTTTCCACCCAGCTTGGAGAAAAGACAAATCTTTGTATGTGGCTCTTTGTCTTAACTACCCTTTGCTCTTGTTTTATGTGGCTGGAATCTTTGTCATACCTGCTTCCCTTCTGGGGCATTTGTAGCAACAATACCAGAGCTCAGTAGAGAGGGAGGAAAGCCCAAAGAGGAGGAGAAGGGACATATTTCCAGCAAACTGACCTATCCCCTAGTGGCAATTTTGGCAATTTTTGCTTCTGTATTTTTTCCTACACACTTACAACCCATTTATATGTGGCAGGGATTCTGCTATCTAGCTACTTCTTTTGTTTATTATGTCTCCTTCCATGTCTCTGTCCATTTTGATATTCGAATAATCAGTGCTCTCTTGATAACTAAACTATCTGCGTATTTTTAATAAGCGTTTTCATTTGACTGCACCGATTTCATCAGAGG
The DNA here is from genome assembly GCA_004027655.1 of Graphiurus murinus. Lineage (NCBI taxonomy): Eukaryota > Metazoa > Chordata > Mammalia > Rodentia > Gliridae > Graphiurus > Graphiurus murinus. Next base: position 5,206 of record PVLC010018191.1, on the reverse strand, counting down.
AGGCTAATGCAATCGCTTTCATCTGCAGAATTTCTTCCTCTTTCTTTCCCCCCACATTTGATTTTGAGCACATGTTTAATAATGTCGGATGGGTTGGTCTTCGGCATCAGCTGGACACGCAGAATAGGCTCTAGACAGTCTCGGAATTTGATTATGACCAAGGAGCCACTTTTCTATAAACACTGAAAATTGGAAATTATCTCTAGAGCTGTTTGTTAACGAAGTTGAAGGCTAACCTTTAGGGCTCATTAAAATTCCCCTGATGAAAACTCACACATGTGGTTCATTCCCTCTCTCTCTCTCTCTCTCTCTCTCTCTCTCTCTCTCTCTCACACACACACACACACACACACACACACACACACACACACACACACACACACAACCCGATCCCTGTTAGGAGTTCTGGTGTGGTGGAAATTGGTCTTGGCCCTCCCCTTTAATCTCTTGGTCAGATTTAGGCAGATACTTCTAAAGCATATAGATTTCTCTTTCTCTCTACTCAGAATATGTGCTGCGAATCCAAGCAAACGCACTGGGTCCCCGAGTGTGTCACTGGTACTGAGCCACTCTGAGCAGGCATTATGCTGTCTGCCTCCCTCCATCAACCAGCAGTAAAGTCATTGGTACTGGCAGGGGCTAGGGAGGGATTCAGAGGAGCAAAAGAGATAGGTTTTCTATCCTGAAAGTAGAAATAAACATGGAGGGAGGGATGGGAAATGATACCCCCCCCCAAAATATATTGCATATTTGGTGGAATGGAACGTCATTTTAATGAATTTATTTGCTAAATGACAGATAAAAAATATGGTCTTTCTAACCAGGTGCAGTGGCGCACACCTGTAATCCCAGTATTTGGTAGGCTGAGACAGGAAGGATCACAGGTTGGAGATCAGCACAGGGTACCTTAGTGAGACCCTGTTTCAAAACAAAAAAAAAAGTAAAATAGGGCTAGGGGTGTAACCTAGAAGTAGAGGACCTCTGGGTTCTACCCCCAGTACACACACACACACACACACACACACACACACACAAACTTACAGCCTTTCTTATCAAGAGATCCTTGCAAGATGGGCCTGTAATCCTAGTACTTGGGAGGTGGAAACAGGAGGATCCTAGGTTAGAAGCCAGCCTCAGTAACTTAGTGAAACCCTGTTTCCAAATAAAACATAAAATAAGGCAGGGGGAGTAGCCTGGAGGTAGACAGTCCCTGGGTTCCATCCCCAGTACCTCCCCCCCCACACACACATACACACACACACCCCTGCTGCTTGGTGACAGTGTCTGCTGTCCTGTCCTGCTGATACATAAAACCTCCTAAGTCCTCCGTAAGTGCTACAGCACCCACGTGCAGCAGAGCGCTTGGATTCACTTGGTATGCCTTCACAAAAGAAAGACACCACCGTGGATGACACATAGCATCGCTATTATTGCTAAACAGATGGAAAATAATTGTTGATGGAATTTGTGTTTTAATCACATTAATGTATTTGGCAGGGAGATCCAGACCCACTTAAATACACAATTCAAAGCCTGCCTTGATCCGGGCCCCTCTGAGGCATTTTCCATGACTGATAAACAGCTCCTGTGAGTTCATAGACAAATGATGAAAATGATTAAGAAATAATAAAATAAAGAAAAGAAGAAAGCCAGGCACCCACCCTCCCATCTGGGTATTTTGTCTCCTCGGGTAAGCAGACAAGCTCACCAGGCTCAGGCTCGGGGTCCTGCCCACGATTTGGCACAAGTCTCACCCAGGTATCTACCCACCCAGGGCTCCGTAAGAAAGCCCTCATCACTCTCTCCTCCCTCCTTCTCCACTTCTCTCCTTCTCTTTGTGTACACACACAACGCACACACACACACGCACGCACGCACAAACACATGCTTGATGCAGGAATACGTGGCTCCATCTTTTCAAAGACTTCTACTACCTTTTCATATGAGCCAGTTCAGATGCCCTATAAAGTACTTACCAACAACAGCCCTCACACAGACTTCCCCCTCTAACCCCTCACACATGTCTTGGTTAGCATTCTAGTGTGACATGCTAGAAATTGGAAGCTCTGCTTTTAATGAAAATGTTCTAATTGTGAAATGGTTTGTCTTCTAAATATTCTGCTGTAAGTCAGGCTGAGTGCAGGCATAGACATGACCGAACCCCATTAACTTGCCAATTTCTCTCTTCCCGAGACTCGAAGAACAGAAGCTACTGCAGAAAATTTGAGAGCCATTGAAAGAAAGAGTTCTATAGATTCCTGCTTAAGAAGCACAATTCCCATCTTCCCTTCTCTTGAGACGGTTGATCACACACTTCCCTCCCCTCCTAGAATAAAGAGATCTGAGGAGGTTTTAAATTCCTGGATGGATTTGTTTGTTTGTTTGTTTGGTGGATTTTTCCCTCTCATTCTTTCTCCTCTGCAGAACACAACTAGTAAATGATTGGATCTTTGACAGAACAAAGGTATTTTTGATGGGCTCTGTAATCTAGTGCGCTAATGCGCCCAGTCCCCTCATTGTCTTGCTGTCTGATCCCATACCTTCTGCCAGACAGTCACTGCGGGATGAGTCACTTTTAATGTCTGATAATCAAGGTGAATTTTCAAAAAGCTGCCATTTTGGAATTATGCACTATATCACAGTGTCAGGGATAAGAAGAGGAGGAAGGATGAAGGAAAGGCTAAGATAGACACCTACTGCACGTTTGGAGAACTGCAGGACCCAGCCAGCATGGTGCCAGGAAAGATGTGTCCGGAGGGTCCAAGTCGATCAAGGCGAACATAATGAGAAAGAGACTATGTTAATTATGAATTAAAAATAACTTCCATGATAATGAAGATTATATGCTCAGGAGAAAACGTCTTAGTTAAAACAGACTGGAGGGATAGAATTAAGCACTGGCCAATTGGGGCTATGGAATCTGTATGTACTGAATATATTGTGGTCCATTAAATAACCTAATGCAGACTTACATTTGAAAAAGAATAGGAGTGAATCACAGCTGTCTCCATGGATGCTGTATTGTCTGTCGTCCTTATTTAAAGCAACATCAGCTAAGGAACATTACCTAGCAGATGAATACCGCCTCCCTTCAACTAGGGAGACTGGATATTTCTGGACTCATTTAGAAGACTGAAACCTTCTCCCCACTCCAGACCTCCACCCCCAAAACAGCCAGGGAGATATTGGAAACTCTGGGTAAACAAAAGCCAATCAAATATTCCTTCAGGGATTTGATTATTCAAAGATATGATGGTCGGTGTCTTCTCTAAGGTAGTTAACTAAAGCCACAGTGATGTCTTGTGGCTCTGGAAATTTATTTAATTATTGGCATCATATTAAATAGTAGGGTAGTTTGAAGGAAAATGAGACTAGCCTGCTACTTCTGTTTATTATTCAGAGAAGTGAATACCTATAAATAGAACCAGGATGTTTTGACTAGGGAAATGCTGTCCTCATTACAGCTGAGAGATGCTGGGGCAATTGAAAGCTGAAGCTTCAAAGCTTTGTCCTGCTTCATAAAAGCACGAGGGTTTTCATGGCTGTTTCAGTGACCGGTCAGAATCTGCAGGTGCTTTATCCGTCCTGGGGAAGGGAGGGAATGATATTTCAGAGAATGCTGTTTTGTAACCATGATGAATGCTTACGTATTTTCTCTAACAGGAGTATTTAAATTAAATACCTGCATATCTTCTTGAGCACCAGTTGTTTAGATATTATACCTTAGTATTGTCTATCAAGGTTAACTAGTCTATTTTCTCCTATCCTCCCCCCTTTATTTCTCTCTCTCTCTCTCTCTCTCTCTCTCTCTCTCTCTCTCACACACACACACACACACACACACACGGTTGCAAAATAAGCAGAGAAAAAAATGTATAGTTACTGTGCTGCTGAAAGATGATTTGAAATATAGGGAATAGTTGAGATGAAGGTGACCCTATAGAGATCTTTTGGTCCAATCCTAATTATACTAAGACAACAGAAAAGTGACTGTCCTACAACATTCATCCAGAAAATGGCAGATGCCCAGCCAGCGTCCAGGCGTCTAACCCGTGGGCTAACCCGAATCCCGCCGAGGTGTGCTTTCTTCCCATTAAAAGAATAAGGACTCTGCAGCTTGGTTAAGCCATGATTCAAACGCAGATGTCATGACGGAGAAAGGCAAGGCTAAGGAAGAGATAAGAATCATACATTTTCAACCATGATACGAAGGAATAAATAGAATGTGGCTTGAAATGAAGAAAATCAAAATGTTAATAGAACGTCTAACAAAATGATCAACCTACTCAGAAATTCGATTAGAACTTGGAATCATCCTTCCTTTAAATATATACATATATTCATCTAACATATAATATAGATGTTATATAAATATACATATTCATCACATATATATTATAAAATATATATTCACCTAATATATAATATAGATGTTATATATAACATACATATTCATCATATGTATATTATAAAATATATATATGAAATATATATGTATATATAGGAAATGTTTGGAACTAGCCAAGAAAGCAAATATTACTTGCAAAAAATAACAATGTTTTATTTCTATATATATATTGTCATATGAAATATTGGAATCATTCAGTCATATTCAAGCAGGTAGTCATTGAGATCCTCTCTAGCATTGGAAATGAGCAAACACAGCTGAAACTAGGAAAGAACTGGCCTTCCTTTTTCTTTCCCAGCATATAGATCTTTATTTTTTTGTTGTTATTTTTTATTGTAGTAATTCGTGCAATATAGCATACATCTTTGTTAAGTACAAGTTGTTAACAACATATTTGCACACAATTCTCATTTGACCCCTTCCCCAATTCCCACCCCGTTCCCTCCCCCTCCCTCCCCCTCAGGTTCACTTCAGTGAGTGACCTTGATATGATTGTGTAAGTACATCATGTGCCTTATGGTGTTCCTCTGCCCCATGCATCCACTACAATTAAATCAACTTCTTTGCTTATTGAGGATCTCTCCTTTTCATCTGGAGATCCTCCTATGCCCCATCTTCTCCCTAGCATCCGCATATTAGGGAGAACATATGCTTCTTTACTCTTTGTGACTGACTAATCTCACTTAACATAATGTTTTCCAGTTGCATCCATTTCCCTGCAAAGAACATGATTTTGTTCTTCTTTATGGCTGAGTAAAATTCCATTGTGTACATATCCCATAGTTTTGTAATCCATTC
>PVLC010018190.1:0-32438 GCA_004027655.1 Graphiurus murinus | reverse complement strand
ATGTTTATAGCTGCACAGTTTACAATTGCCAAACTATGGAACCAGCCAAGATGTCCAACAACAGATGAATGGATTACAAAGCTATGGGATATGTACACAATGGAATTTTACTCAGCCATAAAGAAGAACAAAATCATGTTATTTGCAAGGAAATGGAGGGAACTGGAAAACATTATGTTAAGTGAGATTAGTCAGTCACAAGAAGTTAAAAATCAAATGCTCTCCCTAATATGTGGAAGCTAGGGAGAAAATGGGACATAAGAGGGACTCCAGGTGAAGGAGAATTCTTAGGTGAACAAAAATTTGACTTAATGGGAGCTAATGGGAGGAGGGGGGACACCCTAATGAGCATGATGTACTTACAAGACCACATTAAGTCAATCACTAAACTGACCTGGAGATAGGGGGAGGGTGGGTGGGAATTGGGGACGAGTTAATGAGAAATATGTGCATGGATGTCTTTACCTGTACTAGCTTGTACCCAACAAAAATGTGTGATTAACCCTGTTGTACCCAAGAAATATATAAAAATCCATGCTAAAATATAAATAAATTAATTAATAAAAAAATAATAAAAAAAGATAGGGCTGGGGTGTAGCTCAGAGGTATAATGCCCTTGGTTTCAATCCCCAGTGCTACACACAAAATAAGTAAATAAAATAAGCTAAGTGTATGAAAAAAAAAAAAACAGGCAAGGCAGATAGTGCATGATTATCCTCAATGTATAATTCATAATCCTTCATTACTTATGGGGGCTAATCCTAGAAGACTTAAGCCTAATTCATTATGACAAATGGATGTAACACATATTTCTTCTTTCAGACAATTGTCCTTTTTCCACATATGTGTAAAATTTTTACTACTACCTGTACTGGAAAAACATATAAGGATGTCATGCAACATTTATTTGCTGCTTTTGTGTATATGGGTATTCCCAATCAACTTAAAACAGATAACCTGCTTACACTTCTGAACTTAAAAAATCTTTGTAATACTTTAGGAATTAAACATTCCACTGGAATTCCTTATAATCCTCAAGGGCAAGCTATAGTTGAAAAAGCCTATCAAACATTAAAAATTCTAATGGGAAAACTATCTAATTCAGAGCTAAAATATGCCTCTCCACATGCTCTTCTTTCTCATGCCCTTTTTGTTATATATCATCTAAATAAAAATACAAAAGGCATTAAAGGTCTTAACCTATTATTAACCACAGGGCAAGGATATGCTTGTATTTTTCCACAGGATGTGGAAGCCCCCTTTGTGGATTCCTGTTAGACTCCTCAGGCATGTCTCATCACCAATGCAATTGACTTCCCCGCAGCCGTAGCCTCAGATCTTCTGGACCCAGGATGTGATGCTCAGTGCTGAGATGTCTAATCTCAATCTTCATCATTACAGCTTCCGTTTCCTGGTCTTATTTATGAGTATGATAATTCTGTTAAAAAATCACCTCCTATAGATAGTACTCCATGTAAAAGATTTTTAAATAATAGAGATTTATATTGGAACAATATGGGTCCTAAATGTCTGCCTTGTTGGTTTGACTGTGTTTTCCTAAAGTATGCTAATGTTTATTTTCCTAATAATGCTAATACTACCATTTATGATTGGTCTGTTTCTTCTCCAAAATACAACTATAAACAGTACATAATTGATAATAAGGACAAATTCAATATTACCAATAGTCATTTTACTTCTAAAGATACTGTACATAGATGGTTTACTCCTGGTTGGGTTACTCCTGTATTTTATGCTGAATCTGACTCTCACATAACTGGAATTCAGCCTAATCTCTTTAGATTAATAGCAGCTATTAACCTGTGTTTTTAGCTAGTCCTTACTTTAAGCCAACCTTACTACCTTTATGTTCTTGTGACTCTGCTCATCACGCATTATTGTTAGGAAAAGCAGGATCTATAGCTATTATACAAAAAAAAATGGAGCGTATCTAGTTCAATGCATACAATGTATATTAACTATCTTAACAATACTATGCCAAAAGACTATGTAACTCTTATAGTTGTCCATCAATCTCCCTTTGTTATGTTGCCTGTAAACTTAACTGATCCCTGGTATGATGACATAGGAGTACAGCTTTTTAAACAAATTACCAATCTTATTTGTCCAAAAAGATTTGTAGCTGCTGTAATTTTAGGAATTACTACCTTAATCTCTATTATTACTTCTTTAGATGTTTCAACTACTGTCTTAGTTACCAATATTAATACTGTTCATCATGTTAATTCATTGTCACATAATGTTATGCTAGCTTTAGCTGCACAAGAAATCGTAGATAAAAAACTAAAAACTCATATCTTAGAAGAAGCAGTGTTGTATGTAGGAAATCAAGTAACTAACATTAAAACTAGATTGTCCACTAGATGCCATGCAAAGTACAGGTGGATCTGTATTACTCCCTTGCCTTATAATGATTCTAAGCACTCCTGGTCACAGATGCAGAATCATTTATTAGGAATCTGGAACAACACTAACATAGCTCCTGATTTACAAATATTACAATTCAAATAAAATATATTAGTCAAGACTATATAGATGTTAGTTCTACTGCCAAAAGGGCCTCTGATTTTTTTAATTCAACTTTCTAAACAATGAGACATACGTTCATATATGAGTTATGGAATCTCTATTGCAATTGCTTTGTTGCTTATAATCATATTTTTTCATATTTTCCAGTCATCATCTGACTGACCTCACGATCCATCAAGTCACTTGCCATAGAAGTGGAAGCCATTAAATTAAAAAATAAAAAAGGGGGAAATGCTACAGCTCCTTAATAGCTGGATCTTGAGCAATGTTCAGTCTGCTGGAGTACTGTAAGGCAGATGATTCCAAAAGAAGGAATGTGTGGCATATCCCACTTTGCATTATGTTATATTCTGGAAATTTGGGGTGCTTTGGGTTTTACTTTCCCATTGATTATAAAGGAAAATTTCTTAGAAATAGAAGGTAGATGGATGGATCATGATTCCTCAATATTAGCTGAAAAAACAGTGCTTCAAGACAACCCAGAAGAAATTCATTAACCACATACAAACATTAGTCAGGAAATGAGCTTTGCAAGCTTAGTTACTAAATAGCCTTGTGTGCCCTCTCAGCACACAGGTATAGAAACAAAATAAATAAGCCAAAGAGATTAAGGTCTACTATTTTATCTATGAGTAAAGAAGGCTTTAAGACAGATAGTCTGCCCACTTCCACCTTGTCTCCCTGGAACTTCACCAGATACATTAAGTCTCTAGCTGCTTGAGACAAAGATAAGAACACAGCTTAAAGGAGCTAAAGAAATAGTAAAAATTTAAACTAATGAATAGAGGCTTTCATGAACCTTTAACTCTGCTATTGTATTTTGTAACCTTTACTGTTTTCTTAACCCCATTAAATGTCATGGGAAATGGCTTTTCTAGTTAAAGATGTACCTACTCAACCTTTAGAAAAATAAGACTGTAAAAATTTCTGTTCTATATGCTTCACTGCAAAAAAAATAGTATAAAAAACAGCTACCTACAAGCCACAAACAGATACGCTTCTACAATGCATGTGGTGTGAGCATATTCTCGCGACCTCATCTCATTCCACACCCATCAAAGGAGCCCTGACCCCACTGCCTGGAGGAGTGGACCCCCACAGAAAATGAAGAAACATTTATTAAGGAAATTTTATTAAAACTCAGTAAAAGCAGAGAGAGTCTATATCATGTAGCCATGAACCAACCACACATTTTCTCTCCCAATCCAATATATTGAAAATTCATCTCTACATTGGTGCAGCCAGGAACCCAGGGCTTCCATTCTATCCAGCTCCCAGTATTTTGTATTTTCCAGGAGTGGGAAGACAACAGCCTTTGCCATCCCATCCTTCAACTAACTGTTTAGATGGCATTTCCCCTTTTCTCCGCAGTTCCATATCCTAAGATGGAGTCTTAGGCATGGTGTATTAAGGTGTATTAAGAATATTGCATCCAAAATGGCCTTCCCCTTCACTCTTTCATAGAATGGATATTCCAAGCCAGGACAGCTGGACAAGAAAAGTAGAGGCAATCACCAACCTCCACTCCTTCCAAATGACCAGTTTATAAGCAGAAGAGTCACTCAGATGGAAATTTATTACATTTCAAGCTTCTATATACACAGATATAGAGCTAATATTTTGCCCAGGGAGAGATGAAAGCTGTAAAACAGAGTGCATTGTAATTGTACATCTTAATGAGGTACAGGCTGGTAGAAGCATACATGCACACAGCACTCATTTAACTCTTCTGTAATTCCCACCCTGTTTATTTTTCAACTTTTGATACTAGCCATTCTCACAGGTCTCAAGTGATATGTCAGTGTGGCCTTAATTTGCATTCACCTATAATTAGTGATATTTGGCATTTTTTTATGTATCTGTTGGCCATTTGTATGTCTTATTTTGAAAAAAAGTTTTTGTTTTTTCTTTTAATTTTCTTTTCTAAGGGTGCCTTTTGGTGGCACACAACTGTAATCTCAGTACTTGGGAAGCTAAGAGAGGACTGTAGGTTTGAGGCCAGCTTCAACAATTTAGCAATGACCTCAGCAACTTAGTGAGATCCTGTTCCAAAATTTAAAAAATAAGAATAAAAAGTACTGCAGATATAGCTCTGATGTAGAATGCCCCTGGGTTTAATAACCAGAACAACAACAACAAAAGAACCATCTGGAATTGTAATTATCACTTCAAATTATGTTCACTGTCTAAAAGTCAAGTACACCTATCTATAGGGGCCATAGGTAGTTTTTAGATGAGCTATGATATGCCCAACTATGATTTAATATTTAATTACTAATAGAGAAGTATAGAAATAGTAATGGGCAGTGAGCACTAATGGTATCTGCAATAACATGCCAAGAGTTTTTATTTGTAAATTCATCTTAATCAAACTTCAGATTCCAAAATCAAGGTTCATGTGCATCTTTATTATTTTTTTAATAATACCTAGATTATATATCCTATAGTGCTCCTCAATCCCATCATTGTCCTCCTATTTTGTGGAAAACAATGCTGATCTCAATCTAGACAAAGAAGGAGAAACCTTAGATGAGCAAAGAAGGTGACTTAACTGAATGTGGTGAGGGTAGGGGGGACACCCTAATGCACATGATGTACTTTCACAAATATATCAAAGTCAATCACTAAACTGAACTTGAGAAGGAGGGAGGGCAAGGCAGTGGGGCCGGAATTGGGGAAGGGTTAAATGAGAAATGTGTGCATGTATGCCTTTACCAGCTTGTACCTAACAAAGATGTATAATTACAATGCACCAATAAAAAAAAAAATTAAAAAAGAAAACAATGATGATCTCTTTGCCTGTGAATGAAGTAGAGAAAACTCAACAGAAACAGAATTCCCTGGGGGAACCTTTTTCACACTTCACAGTAGATTGTAACACAAACTTTCTATGACTTCTAGAAAATTCCTAATTTAATCAATGACTCTAAATATCAAATCACATATATAAAGTTATATTTGCTGAAAAAATACTGATTCAGTAGAAAATTTTCTTCAAAAATGTTTTGGTGGGCAGTAAGTTACAGCAAAAATAATTTCATTATGCTTGTATTAGCAAATTATTATGCGTTTAGTAATTTATGGCAGTCGAAAGGAAATTAAATGACAAAGAAGACTAAGATATCACTATATTGCTAATGGAAGTCTATTTGATAACTACCATCATATATTTTATCCAACTTGAATTTCCTTCCTAATAAAACATAATTTATTTGCTGTTAACAACTATTTTTATAACTAAATCCCAAGTACTTCTTTCTATACTTCAATATATATGATTTTGTAAAGTAATATTGCACTCATATATTGAAATGCTTTATTATCATTAAGAAGTATTTTATAAAAAATAACAGTGAATAACTGTGAATAAATTACAAATAATGTTTGAGATATGCTCCTATACAAGACCATGATTAATACTATCAGTTATTACACCTGATTCCGCCTTTCTTTTCTTCTCAGTCTTAATTTTCACTAATTAGATTAAGATAAAAGTGATATTGGTGAAGTAGTTTCTCAATATTATATTAATGTAATTCCAGCACACATTAAGCAATTATTAAGATATAAACTTCTGTAACAAAGAACAGTGCATGACCTTCATGAAGTACACATTTGAGCTTAGAACATAATTTTCATTTTCAAAATTATCATGGAGTGCAAACTGTGTGAATCTAATAGAACACAAGAGACTTGAGACTATACTCCACTCAATAAACTCCCCCCTCCATCAATTCCAAGGACCGTTAGGAGAAACCAATTGGCTGTGCACTTGGTTCCCAATCTACCGGGCAGCTTCTTCCCCTTTTTGAGCTCCTCCAAGGGACTTGACCCAATAGCTCTATCCACCTGACTGACAAGCATCTACAGAGCCTCCATAATATCTCCCATCTAATGACAACCAATTCCCTAAGGAGATATGATAATGTTCAATCTATCCATCTGTACCTCCTCAGCAGGGGGACACTGCCATGGGAGCAATTGTCCAAGAGTTTGAACCCCTTATGTGGGTACATGTGGTCTTGGCGGGCTCACCCCAATGTTACTCCCTTTGGGATCAATTTTGTGACCTTATTATTAAAGGCCCCATGTTGCCTATTAGACATTATAGAAAGGAGCCTGAGCCCATAGTCCTTCCTTTCTGGATGGAAGACCTTAGGTGGATCCAAGCTCAAAATGACAGGTGGGCAATTGCTCTGGAAGGATTCCCAGGAGCTCTCCCATGTCATTATGAATCAACTAGATGGGTTCTATCTTTCACATGCCTTCCCTGGAAGCCAGTACAGGTTCTCTCCCCCTGTCCCCTTCCCTTGGGAGTCCATGTATTCACTGACAGGGGAAAAAATGGAGCAGCTTATGTTGTTCATAATGGGGACGGTGAGCCTGTTATCAAAACCCAAGCAGTGGAGGGATCCGCCCAGCTAAAGGAGCTAACCGCTGCCCTTATGGCCCTATAAGATATCCAAGGCCCCATTAATCTATATAGAGACAGCGTGTATGTAGTCAGGCTCCTCCCTGGGTCTCTTATCAGATTGGACAGTAACCCCACAACCCCTTTGATGATCCAGAGAAAAAATATACTGGAGACCAGGACTGAGCCTATATTCCTTTGTCATATTCAGAGCCATCAGCCTCTTCCCAGATTCATAAATGATGGAAATCACCTGGCTGACAAGGCAGCCTCCTCCCCAGTGGAAGCCCAGACCTTAGAATTGGCCACAGGCTTTCACTCCCTTACTCACACCAATTGGAGAGGACTAAGAGCCAGATACCCAGAAGTTCCCCTATGACAACTCAAACACCTGGTAAAAGCCTGTCAAAGTTGCCAGCCTTTCATGCCTCTCCCTCCTCTTCAACCTGCTGGAGTCAACCCCAGAGGCCTTAAGCCTAACACTCTCTGGCAAACTGAGGTTACTCACTATCCCCCCTTTGGTAAGTATGTCTTTGTCTCGACAGACACTTGCTCCGGGGCTATATGGGCCACGGCCCACACAGGTGAAGAGGCCAAATATGCCAAAAGTCACTACCTTCAATGCTTCAATACCTTAGGCCTTCCCCAAAAGGTTAAGACCAACAATGGGCCTTGCTTTATCTCACAAAAACTAAAAACCTTCTTTCACACCTGGAACATCTCCCACATTACCAGGATCCCTTACAACCCTCAAGGTCAAGCCATAGTCGAAAGAACCAATAGGACCCTCAAGGAACGATTAATAAAACAAAAAGGGGGAATACACCCCACAAACCCCCACCTGCAGTTGTCTTTAGCTCTTCTAACCCTAAATAGCCTAAATATTTTAAAACAAAATTCGACATCATGCTTCTGAGCCCATTGGGGAGATCTGCTCCCATCAGTGCCTCAGGAGAGAGTGCAATGGAAAGACCTCCTAGTAGGGGAATGGAAAGGACCAGATCCGCTCATTCAGTCAGGTAGAGGATATGGATGTGTCTTCCCCCAAAATGCCCCTAACCCCATATGGATCCTTGCATGAAACATTAAACCCATTCCAGGAGCCGATAATGCCTCCTGAGAAACCCGTGCTCTCTCTCTTCTTCTTTTGCAGAAAACTGAAAGGACTAACATTGGGAATATTGGCTCTTCTGTGTGCTCTCCTGTTTGGGACATGACTGACTGCCAGAGGAGGCTTTGAGGACCCCAGAGAACTATATGAAATACTCTGGAGGCAAATATGAGATCCTTGTTCAAATTGTTATGCATCTAGTACCGGTCCCCCCAATCGTTGTTATACTATCAGTCAAAAGTGTGGGAACAAAAAACAGGCAGCCGCCATGATTTTTGGAAAGGACCAGGAAGGGATGCCCCCTCAATATGTGGCAGAGTATATGTTGGGACACCCCTAAAATTCAAGCCCCCTCTAGTGGTCCAGCCCCCAGCTGCCCCTGTCGATCATTTATCACCTCTCTCCACACTAACTGCTATAGCGAGGCTGTAGAATGTCTCGGCTCTGACGGGAAGACCCAATATTGGTATGCTCAGACCACAAGTGGACCCGAGGATGACTCCTTTTGCTCCCATGAAAAAGGACAACATATTTATTTTAGCTATCGGGATTCCCTGGAGTGTCAGATGGAGGGGGAGCCCAAGACCTAGTAAGGACGTGGGATGTGGAAAAAAGAATAGAGGAGCTGATTGCTCACCTCAGGCCTCCCATATATCATTCTGTCAGCCTCCCTGACACCAGGGGAGATCTTCTCCTTGATCAGGAGACAGAATCCTTGCTAGAAACCACTTTTAGGGTACTCAATACCACCAAGTCCCCTTTGGCTAATGACTTTTGGCTATGTCCCCTCTGCTCACAGGCCATAATTGCCAACCTTACCCCCTCAGAGGAATCCCAATGCCCAAAGCTCCCCACCCCTGCCAGGAAGTCTACCTACCCCTTCTCTCCCTGATAGGCTCCTGCCTTCGCCCTCCCCCACATTGTGGAAAGTGGCAGTAACGTGGATGTGGGCCAAATCTATCCCTCACACTGTGTTTATAATATTACATATCAAAATACCCCTCTCTGCCCCCCAGATGGAACAGTCTTTCAATGCGGAGAAGAGGCCTACAGTTTCCTACCCCAGAATTGGACAGGCCTTTGTGCCGTGGCTGTTCTCCTCCCAGATATAAATGTAGTACCCATTAACCAAACCCTTCCTATACCTGCCTTGGACCACTTCGGAGGGAGGGCCGAAAAGCCATACAGGCCATTCCCCTTATTGGCGTTGGGTCGCCATAGAAGCAGCCACAGGGGTGGCTGGGTTGAGCGTCTCCCTACAACAATACCATAAATTGTCCCAATAGATGATTGATGAATGCATGCAGTGCTGATGCCATTTTAGACTTACAGGGCCAACTGGATTTGTTAGCCGCCATGGTACTTCAAAACCAGAGGGGGCTAGATTTGCTAATGTCAGAGAGGGGGGGGAACTCTGTATTTTCTCCTACAGGAGGAATGCTGTTTTATGCCAACAGGTCAGGCATCGTCCACTATAAAGTTAAAACATTACAAGAAGACTTAGAGCTATGGAGAAAGGAGTTGCAGTCAAACTTTTTATAGACAGGGCTCCACAGGTGGTTCCCCTACCTGTTGCCTTTCCTGGGGCCTGTTGCTTTCCTCTTTGTTACTCACTTTTGGCCCTTGCATCATTAATCGCATAACCCCATTCATCTGAGAGAAGGTTGAGGTGGTTCAATTAATGGCATTTCGAGTACACTATCAGCGCCTACCCCGAGACCTGCCTCCCCTCCCCTGATGAGCCAGCCCTTGCCACACTTCTATAAGGTGCCCTCTGTCTCAGACTTCTCAGGCCCTTCTAAGACAGAGCTCCCTTTCCATCTGATGCTGGGGGGACAGCTCCTATGATGGGTAAGATCCTCTTAAGGACAGGCCAATGTAAGACAGGACATAGGTGTATATCACTTCTGCTCCCATGATGGGTAAGACTTGTCTCTTGAGGAGATCAACCTAAGACAAAACAGTCTTGCTTACCTTCCCCCCTATTAAAATGAAAGGTAGTCAATGACGGGTAAGCATCCCCAGAGGGGGGGGGGGCAACCTAAGACAGACATGTTCATAAAAAACAAAAAGGGGGAAAATATAGGGAAAGCTCACAAAAAAGGGACACAGGCCCTTTAAACTGAGGCAAGAGCTCTCACCTATGGCTCAAAACTCGAGTGAGCCTGCCAAACTCCTCTTGTGAGCGCGCCAAACTTTCATGCCCATGAGAAGCCCGGGCTACCCATTTTGATTTAAATGTGTGATCAGTGCCCTGCTTGGCTGGGGACCCCAAGTTCATCCCTCTTGTCCCTATCTATAAAAGGTCTTTCCACTTCTTCAATAAATGAGATTGTGCCAGGAGTCTGTCTCTGGCCTGGTGTTGGCGTTAGGCAGGTCTACCTTTCTCTCGTCCCGGGGATCCAGCAGGGGACCCCGTAGTTTGGCTGGGAGACAGGAGCAACCCTGAGGACCCCCGAGGTTGGCCCTGAAATGGGGCCCAACAATACATATACATATATGTTGTATATGTCTGAAAAAACTGAAAGGAATGATAGTATCATTTGAAAGGTACCAGTTACATCTATTCTGTGATAGTTTTTCTAAAAATATAAATTACGGTTATAAAATTATTGGTAGAAAGAATACTTTTTCCAAAGACAACTCTACTGAAGATTATATCCTATGACTTTTTTTTGCTATATTATTTTTTGTATGTGATACTGGGGATTTCAGTCAAGTGCATTCTAACTTTGATCTACATCACCAGTCCTTTTTATGTTTTAAATTCCAAAACAAGTTCTCACTGAGTTGCTGAGGGTCTAACTAAGCTGCTGAGACTGGCTTTGAATTTGTAATTATTGGTCTTAGCCTCCCAAGTATTGGAATTACACAGGTGCACCACTATGTCTACCATATTAGTATACTTAAGTCAAATTTTCATTTTGGTAATGTAATGCTTTTACATGATGCAAAAGATAAAAACATATGGTACTTCAGAGAAATCATACTTTGGTTTCTGCCTTAGAAATATTTTTCTCTCATTTACCACAAATGAAATAATTTTGTTGTTCCTAGTGGATTGTTTTTTCATTTTTAGAAAATGGAAACGCTAATCATCATTTCCCTTTTAAATAAAATGCACCATGGTTTTTCTATTGATTTCATGTAATAATTTACTATACTTTTTAATTTCCTTTCAGTATATGATAATCTAAATAAGCGAGAAAAAATAATGATGAGCTACCCAAATTTGTCTACCTTTTGTCTAGTGCAGCATGTGTTTATTTTACATTTGCATAAAGTTATTCTGGTAAGTTGCAACTTCTTATAGTTTAATAAGGAAACTTCTGTCTTAAACAATGTTTTATTATTCATTTTGATGAATTTATTGATACCATGTTAATTAAATTTCCACATAACTATGAAATTGGGGCTATAGCTGCATAACACAATCAGAGTTTCAAAAGAACTTGAACATGATGGGTCAATAGTTTTTAAAATAAACTTACAGATAGACAAAGACAATATATCTCACATGAAATAAAGAAACTTAAAAAAAAACTACACAAAAATAAAATATTAGTGGGGGGATTTATCAATATTTGTCAGAAAATTTTATTTGTTGGATAATTACTTCAGATAAATTTAACAACTAAATGTAATTTAGACTGTGTAAAAATAAATGCCTCCCTGATAAATGGGAACTTGATCATGCAGAACTCTGAACTGATTAAACCACATCTGTCTGGATCATTGGATTTTTTTCTGGGCATGTTTTGATGGCTGATTGTTGATATGAATTAAAAATGTAACCAAAATAAGATAGCCCCACTTAATTAAGATATATAAAGCTCAGTTAATATTATGATGCTACTTTCATAAATCTGTATAACCTTAATTTGAATTAGTGAGAATTTGATATAAAGAATTAGGAATGAAAGCTTCATACATTTCAGTCTGAAGTATTCAGTATGCTTTGGACTCTGAAGTTCAAGAAGAATGCTGACAAGGTTTAGAATAACAAGAAAATCATAATTTGTTATGGTTTATAAAAAATAAATTCTGCAGCTGGGCATGGTGGCATACACCTGCAATTCCAGTACTTGGGAAGTTGAAATAGGGGTAACACAGTTTGAGGCCAGTCTAAGACTTAGCAAGACTCAGCAAATCAATGAGACCCCATTTCAAACTAAAAATTAAAATAGGGCTGGGGCTGTAGCTCAGAGGTAGAATGTCCCTGGGTCCAATCCCCAATACCAAAATAAATAATAAATAAATAATAAATTCTGTTTATAGCCAAGATAGAATACTTAAGATCAGATTTATGTGTTATCTGAAACAACAATAAAAAGACAAAATATATAAAAGTAGAGTTTCCAAGATACTAGACATCAGAAATTTGAGGAAACTGATGCATAAAAATTAGAAATAAACAAGTTAAATAATATCATTACTGTAAATTACTACCTTAAGAAATTGAGGAATAGTTCTTGATAGATTTGAAAAGAACAAAAACAAAACTTGGTAATTCCAGGAGTCTTTGGAACAGTACTCAGGCAAGTCTTAAATCAAAATTTATAATAGGGAATGATTAGCTCTTGACCTAGCAATGCCACAGATCTGTTAAAGGGACTTCAAACGCAGGGTTCAGAAAGGTCAATCTACTTTCAATTAACTTAATTGCAAACATAATAAAGTTTGAGAACATTTATAGAAATCCAAATATATCCAAGGTCAAAAAATTAACATTTATCAAGCTTCACATTGAACACTGAAAGATTGCTAGGCCTGAAAAGAAGCAGAAAGACACGAACCATAATGAGGATAATTGTCCATAAAATGTATGGATATGTAGACATGGGTATTAAGACACTTATTATAACTCTATTCTGTATGGTAAAATGAAACAAGTGAAACTTCTAGAGTGAAAAAGCTACAATAAAATGAGTAATACTCTAAATGGAATTAACAGCAGATTAGATATTGTAGAATAAAGCCAAGTGAACTGAGTCCATACTAAAAAAGAAAAAAAAGAACTAAGAGAATGAGAATATGAGGAATTTTGGAAATAAACTTATATGGGTTCATATATTTGGAATTCTTGAAGGTAAAAGAAAGGAAAGCCAGAAAACATTTCAATATATAATGGACCTTCTTTTTAAATTTGATGAAAACAGTAAAACCACATCTCAACAAATCCTAGCACAAAATACTAAAAACAACAAATGAGACAACAAACAAAAACATAAAGTCTCAAGTGGAGTGAAATTTTAAAAGTAGTCATAAATTTGAAAAAAATATTTATGTAGAGAGAGATAAAGACAGGGAGGGCAGAGTGTTCTTGCTACAAATAGTGCAAGAGATAGGGGAGCAATATCTTTCAAATAGAAAATCTGACAACAACAAACCCAAACAAAACTTAAAATTCTACCTAAAGTGTATTTCAAAAAAGTATTTAAAATATACTCCAACAAGAAATATTAAAGCAATTAAATATCTAAGAGAACTGAAGAATTTATCAATAGTTGTTTCAGTTAGCATTCTCACTGGTGTAATGCAAAACACCAGACCATCACAGTTGAAGGACATTTATTTGCTCACAGTTCTTGAGATATCAAGGGTTTAGTCCATGTTAGGCCAGGTGAAATCTGTACAGCTCAAGACATGATGTGGGGAGAAATGGAAGAGCTTCCACAAGTGTTCTACCTTCACATCATAGAGGCTAACCAGAAGAAAGAGAGCAAGCGAGCAAGAGGAGAGGGACCATATATAGTCTCCAAAGCATCACCCCCAGAGACCTCTCCTCAGCAACTAAGTCCTGCCCACAACATGGCTGCCTTGTCTCTGAGGTCTAGAGGGACACTGAATCCTAACTGTATAGCAGCCATTTGCACTATAGAGAATGTTAATTCACTATAGAGAATGTTCTTTAGGAAGAAGATGGAGATTATTAGATGGAAATACAGAGGTTAATGGAAACTACCTGGGCAGATATATTTTTATGACTATTTAATCTGGTTAAAAGACAAACATTCAAAGAAAATATTAGCAATATATTATAGAATACATAATTGTAGATATTCTGCAATGTATCATTGCATAATTTTAAAAAGAGAGGTGAATGATAGTGCATTATTCCAAGGTTCTATTGAAGTAGAGTAGTATTGTTTAAAGGCAGACAGTTTGATAAACTAAAAAAGTATATTATGAACATTAAATCAACCAGTAAAATCAAATATACCAGTAAGTTAATAAAATGGAATCGTGTAAAATAATTACTCTAAAGACAAAAAATGATAAAAAGAAAACAAAAAAGGAAATGTAGAGAGAGCAAAGAGTAAGATAATAGATTTAAACCTACTCATATTGACTGAACATAAATGATTTAAACACTCCAATCTAAAGGTAAGGTTTGGCAGATTGAATAAAAAACAAGACTCAACTATGGTCTAACTACAAATCATCCATTGTTATATAAAAATTATGAATAACTTAAAAGTAAAAACAGAAAAAGATTGCCATGCTAACTCTTGTCAAACTAAAATAGTAGTGACTATTTCAATATAAAACAATGGCTATTTTAAGCAGAAGACATTAGTAAAAATCAAGAAGTAAATTTTATAATGGTAAAAGGGTCAATAAATCTAGAGGAGAATAAAGAGTCTTAAAGTTTTGTACAGTTAATGAGATACCTACAAGATATATAAGAAATGCTAATTATAGAACTTAATGAAACAAATCCAAAATTATAGTCAAAGATTAAAAACACATTTCCCAATAATGAATATAACAAGCATATCTAAAGTGAAAAAGAATGTAGTAGATTTGAACAATACAATCATCTTGACCTAGTTATCATATAAGGAAAATTCTTCTCAACAAATCAAAATACAAGAATTTTTTAAGTGCATCCATAACATTTTCTAAGATAGAACATATTGAATTCAAAAAAGCTTTAGTAAACTTAAAAAAATCCAAATCATGCAAATTATGATATAAGAATATAATAAAATAAAAATATGTCAAAGCAGAAAAAGATTCAAAATATTTAGAAACTAAGTAACATACTTCCATATTGTTTGATGGCTTGATTTATGACATGTCAACTTTGTGATGGTGAAAAACAAAGATGTGTTCAGCAGAAACTACTTCAAATTTTGATTTTATCCTGAATTAACAATTTGCTGTGCTGTACTCTCTTGAAATTCTGGACAGTGGCAGGAAGCCACAGCTCTCAGTCACAGAGTCACAAGTGCAACAAGCTGATATTCTATAGTGTACTGTTCTAAGCTTTGATGCTTGGTGGATGAGGCACTCAATGCATTGTTGACTTCTGCTTCTGATATTTTCAATTTACTACAGGGTGTCAAGATATAAAACCCTATCATAAGTGGAGAATCATTTGTATAAATGATATGTCAGAGGAGAAAGCCCAAGATGGTGTCTGAGTAAAACACCTCTCCTCAGGCACTATGAGCTTGAATCAAATCTACCATAAAAGCAGCTTCTTGATGGAAGAAAAGAAAAGCAAGAAAAAAGCAAACAAAGCAACAAGAATTGAACTACAGCTGAAGAGAACTCAGAAAGCTGATCAGGAAGAGCAAAGAAGCCCATCTGAATGGCAGTGGCCCATGCCACAGAGCAGAGGCCTCCATTGAGCCAGCCACCTGGCGCAGAGTCTACTAACACTGACATATCTAACAACCTTCTGCATACCCAGTGAGCAGACGTGGAGTAAGCGACTCCAGAACTCCACGTCCTAATCAGGTGGCATATCCCGCACAATTGACAATGAACAGAATGCCTGGGACAACCAGCTTAAACCCGCAGTGGGGCTACCCCAACTCACCTCTCCCTCCAGAGCCAGAGCAGTGATCAACTGCACTGCAGAGCTTGGATCAAAACTGCCACAAAAGCAGCTTCTTGGTGGAAGGAAAGAAAAAAAAAAGTGAAAAAGCAACAAAAGCAGCTGAACAGAACCCAGAAAGCAGACCAGGGAGAAAAATGGAGCCTGTGTGCATGTGCACTCGCATGGTAGTGGCGCGCACTGTGCACTGGCCATCACCATTGAGCCAGCCATCCAGAGCGGGGCCTATTAGCACCAAGACCTCCAATGACCTCCTGCACAACCAGCGACCAGATGCGGAATAAGTGACTACAGAACTCCACACCCTAATCAGGCGGCATATCCCCGTAGGATCAACAGTGATCAGGAATGCCTGGGACAACCAGCTTAATCCTGTGGTGAGGACACCCCAGCTCACCCCTCCCACCAGAGCCAGAGCAATAGGATCTGTAAGTTAAATTACACTCCCAGGGGGCAAGGGCACTCAGTCATCTACCCTTCTAGAAATTGGATAGGAACAGAAGTGCAGGAGGGACCCAGTGCATACAGCTCATAGAGACCTTACATGCACCCGAAAATGCCCAGCATTTAAAGTGCACTCTTGCCACCAGCAAAGGTAAAGAGAGAGAGAGAGAGAGAGAGAGAGAGAGAGAGAGAGAGAGAGATGCAGACAGGCCTGTGGATAGCTCAGAGACACAAGCTTGCAGTGGGAGAGGCACCAGCAGAACTTCCTGCATGCACTGACAGAGAGAGCAAATAAGAATGCCAGAGACACATTCAAATATCTAATAGAGTGAGCAGATATTTAAAAGCTGAAAATATCCATGCAGATGCAAAAGGACTTCAGAGGCCAATTCAGCTCTGTACTTACAAACTTGGGTTTTTGTTTTTGTTTCTTGTTGTTTGATTTTGGTATTTGTTTGTTTGTTTTTTACTCTGTTTTCATTTTTTATTGCTTTGATTTATTTATGTTTGTTTGGATGATTGGTTGCTTTGTTATTTTTTTGCTAAGTTTGTTGACACTCTTTCTTATACCTTTTACAAGCTTTCCTCCCTCTCTCCCATCTATATTCTTCTCCTCAACACTTTTTCTTTTTCCTTTTTCCCTGTCTCATATCAAGACCATTTCATTGCACTACACCTAAAACTCTACATTGACTACCAGAATCTCCCGACATATCCACTATTTCTAATCTTTACCATATATCACCGCAACACACTCAACCTATTATTCCACTGGACCATACCCTCTACTGTACCCTATTCTTATATTCATCACTGTGACTTCTCACCCAACCTTTAACGCTGAACACAACCTGCCCTTGTATATACCAGTGGTCACCTCTAACCTCCCACTGCAAAGATTGTACCAGAGATGTGAACACCAGAAAGGACTGCAAATCCTAAGGATAAACTCACCTCTGCTGGTAGAAGGAATAGCTCAACACATCCCACATCGAGGCCTAAAAACTCAGAGACCACAAACTGCCCTACTCACATCTTTGAGACGAATCCCTATAACAGAAGCAACCAACAGACCCTAGAAGTCAACAACTGAAACCACCAAAGGCTCTAATAGAGTGGGCAGAAGAAGTCCTAGAGAAATTGCAACTCAGTAAAAGATACTATTCACAGAGAAAGAATAAAAATAAGAAACTTATAAATTGAAAGAAAGCTTGCAAGAACATCAAAAATATAAATTTAAGAACAGGGAAACCATGGGAAGGAAAAATAGCAAAGAACAATGAGCCACCACAACCCTATAATAACAGATCTCACCAACCCAGAATGGCAGAGATTACCAGAAGAACAATTCAGATCTTTAATAATAGAAACAATACAAGTTTTCTGGAAAGAATGCAGGGAGACTTGGAAAGAAATAAAAGAACAAATAAACAAAGAACAGATACCAAAGAGAAGCATCGAAGGAAGTGAAATATGCAATAACTGAAGTGAAGGCATCAATACAAACTATAAACGGTAGATTAGACCACATGGAAAATAGAATATCACTCTTAGAAGATGACCATTCCAAAAATGAATCCATAGTACATAATTTAGAAAAAAAATATGACAGTATGAATTGGACATCGATGAGATCTGGGCCAATTTTAAAAGAGCCAACCTAAGAATAATAGGCATAGAAGAGGGACTAGAAGTGGAAACTAATGGAGTAAACAATCTTTTCAAAGAAGTAATATCAGAGAATTTTCCCAAACATAGAAAGAGAAGTTGACACACAGGTGCAGTAAATATATAGAACTCCCGTGAAACAAGACCAAAGAAGAGGTTCACCACGCCACATAATAATCAGGTTGACTAATGTAGAGGCTAAGGAGAGAATTCTAAAGGCAACAAAAGTAAAAAGCCAAGTGACATTTAGAGGCAAACCAATTAGAATCACCCCAGACCTCCCAAATCAAGTCATGAAAGGCAGGAGGGGCTGCAGTAACATATTCCAAACTCTGAAAGAAAATAATTTGCAGCCAAGATTCTCCTACCCAGAAAAATCTATCTCGAAATTGACATAGAAATAAAAAAATTTCCATGACAAACAGAAACTGAGAGAATTTGTCTTCCAAACCAGCACTAGAGAAAATACTCAGAGAGATTACAAAGAAGAACTAACAAGTAAACATTAGAACCAGAGAAACAATAATTTCCAGGAAGCAAACAACTAAGCAAAGAAGAATGAACACTACTGCAAACAGAAATCAAAACTCAAAATGTTAGGAATTAAAAATCATCTCTCAAAAATCACACTGAATATAAAAGGTCTCAACTCCCCAGTAAAAAGGCACAAGATGGCAAAATGGATTACAACCCAGAATCCATCTATATGCTGCCTGCAAGAAATGTACCTTATAAGCAAAGATTCCCACAAACTAAAGGTGAAGGGCTGGAGTAAAGTAATCCATGCCAATGGAACTCAAAGACAAGCAGGAGTAGCAACCATGATATCAGATAAATTAGACTTCAAGCCTAAGCTTATCAGAAGTGACAAAGCAGGTCATTTTTTTTTTACTAGTAAAAGGAAGAATCCAGCAAAAGGAATTAACAATTATCAACATCTATGGCCCAAATGCAGGTGCAGCCACTTTCATAAAACAAACTCTGTATGATACAAAGACACACATAGATCCCAATACACTAATACTAGGAGACTTCAATACTCCTCTTACATCTCTAGACCATTCTTCTAAATAAAAGATCAGTAGAGATGCCTCAGACCTAAAGAATACCATAAACCAAATGGACCTATTAGACACATTATAGATTCTTTCTCCCAACAATAACTGAATTCACATTTTTCTCATCTGCACATGGAACATTCTCCAAAATAGACCACATTCTGGGCCACAAAGCAAGCACTGGCAAATTCAAAAGATGTAACATAATTCCCTGCATCTTTTCAGACCATAATGGAGTGAAACTGAAACTAGAAATCAACTCTAAGAAGACCCAGAGTAACTATGTAAACACATGGAGACTAAACACCACATTGCTGAATGAGGATTGGGTCATAGAAGAAGTAAGAGGAGAAATTTAAAAATTCCATGAAAACAGAGACAAAACATATCAGAATCTCTGGGACACCTTGAAGGCAGTACTAAGAAGAAAATTTATAGCACTAAAGCGCCACATAAGAAGAACAGAAAATCACTGAATAAATAACCTAATGACACAGCTCAAAGCACTTAAAAAGCAAGAACAGTCTAACCTCAAAGCTAATAGAACACATGAAATTATGAAAATCAGAGTAGAAATTAATGAAGTAGAGATTAAAAAAATACAAAAAATCAACAAAATAAAAAGCTGGTTTTTGGAAAAATAAAAGAGATAGATAAACCATTAGCCAACCTAACCAAAAGAGAGAAGCAACACAAATTACCAAAATAAAAGGTGAAAAAAGGGGATATTGCCACTGACAGTACGGAAATCCAGACGATCATCCGAAACTATTTTGAAAAACTATACTCCAAAAAAAAAGGAAAATCTAGAAGAAATTTAGAAATTTCTAGGATACATATAACCTTTCTAAACTGAGTCAAGAAGATATTAAAAAAAAAAAAAAACTTTAAACTGACCAATCACAATCAAAGAGATAGAAACAGAAATAAAGAGTTTACCGTCAAACAAAAACCCTGGACCAGATGGTTTCCCAAGTAAATTTTTTTTTTTTTTTTTTTTTTTTTTTGTGGTACTGGGGATTGAACTCAGAGGCATTCTATCTCCGAGCTACACCCCCAGCCCTATTTTTTTATTCTTTTTTTTGAAACCGAGTCTCACTAAGTTGCGGAGTGCCTCACTAGGTAGCTGAGGCTGGCCGCGAACCCGGATCCTCCGGTCTCAGCCTCCCGAATGCTGGGATTACAAGCGTGCGCCACCACGCCCAGCCCAAGTAAATTTTATAAAACTTTTAGAGAAGACCTAATCCCAGGACTCCTCAAACTATTCCATGAAATAGAAAGAAATGGGACCCTCCCAAACACATTCTATGAAGCCAACATCACATTAATACCAAAGCCAAATAAAGACAACTCAAGAAAAGAAAACTATAGGGCTATATCATTGATGAACTTAGATCCAAAACTGCTAAACAAAATATTAGCAATGTTCATTCAAAACCACATCAAGAAAATTATGCACCATGAACAAGTCAGTTTCATTGCAGGGATGTAAGGCTGGTTCAACAAATGAAAAACATGTAATTCACCACATAAACAGAATCAAAGACAAAAATCATATGATCATCTCATTTGATGCTGAAAAAGCATTTGACAAGATCCAGCACTCATTCATGCTAAACACACTACAGAGAATTGGAATAGAAACAAGATACCTCAAAATCATAGAGGCAATATACAATACATCCATAGCCAACATCATATTAAATGGAGAAAAACTGCAAGAGTTCTCACTAAGAACAGGAACAAGACAAGGATGTCCACTATCACCTCTTCTGTTCAATATAGTACTTAAGACTCTAGCCAGAACAATAAGGCAAGAGAAGGAAATCAAAGGGGTAAAAATAGGGAAAAAACAACTAAAACTATGCCTTTATGCAGATGAGATGACATGATTCTATACTTAAAAGACCCAAGAATGTCAACCAAACCTTATAGAATTGATCAACAAATTCAAAAAAGTGTCTGGATACAAAATCAATCTTAAAAAATCAGAAGCTTTTCTGTATGCCAACCATAAATCCACTGAAAAAGAAATCCAGAAAACAATTCCACTCACAATAGCATCCCGAAAAATAAAATACTTCGGAATAAACCTAACTAAAGAGGTAAGAGATCTCTATTAGGAAAACTATAAAAGGTTTAAAAATGAAATTGATGAAGACCTTACAAGATGGAAAGATCTTCCATGGTCTTAGATAGGCAGTATAAATATCATTAAAATGGCTGTCCTCCCAAAAGTAATCTACAGATTCAATGCAATACCCATGAAACTACCAAGATCACTCCTCACAGACACAGAAATATCAGTCTGTAAATTCATTTGGAACAACAAAAAGCCCAGAATAGCCAAAGTAGTTCTTAGCAACAAGAACCATGCAGGAGGTATTACAATACCTGACTTCAAATTCTATTACAAAGCCACAGTAGTAAAAACAGCATAGCATTGTCACAAAAAGCAAATACATTGACCAGTGGAGCAGAATAGAAGATTCATAAACAAACCTACACACTTACAGTCAGGTGATTTTTGACAAAGAAGCCAAAAACATACACTGGAAAAAAAGATAGCTTCTTTAACAAATGGTGTTGGCAAAACTGGTTAACCATATGCAGGAAAATGGAAATAAACCCCACTCTCTCACCATGCACAAGAGTCAACTCAAGGTGGATCAAAGACCTGGAAGTCAGACCAGAGACCTTGCAGTTACTTGAAGAGGGCATAGGACCAACCCTTCAACACATAGGCACAGGTAAAAACTTTCTCAACAAGATCCCCAAAGAAAAAGCAACTCAAAGGAAGATCAATATATGGGATTGCATTAAACTGAAGAGCTTCTGTGCAGCAAAGGAAACTATGAAGAACCTCAACAGAGAGCCCACAGAGTGCAAGAAAATTTTTACCAGCTACTCTTCCGATAAAGGACTAATATCTAAGATATACAGAGAACTCAAGAAACTCACAGCTAAGAAAACAGATAACCCAATCAAAAAATAGGCAAAGGATCTAAATAGACATCTCATAAAAGAAGAAATACAAATGGTCAATAAATTTATGAGGAAATGTTCTACATCATTAGCAATCAGAGAGACCCAAATCAAAACTGCCCTGAGATTTCACCTAATCCCCATTAGAATGTCAATCATCAAGAACACAAACAAAAACATTGTTGGTGGGATTGCAAATTAGTGCAACCACTTTGGAAAACAATATGGAGGATCCTCAGATGAATAGTAATGAACCTACCATATGATCCAGCAATACCACTTCTGGGTATCTACCCAAAAGAATGGAAACCAAACTATCAGACTGCTGCATGTGTATCTATGTTTATAGCTACACAATTTACAGTTGCCAAACTATGGAACCAGCTAAGATGTCCATCAACAGATGAACGGATTACAAAACTATGGGATACGTACACTTTAGAATTTTACTCAGCTATAAAGAACAAAATCATCTTATTTGCAGGGAAATGGATGGAACTGGAAAACATTATGTTGAGTGAGATTAGTCAGTCACAAAATGTAAAAAATCATATGCTCTCCCTATATTCAGAAGAATATGCGGCGGCTAGGGAAAAAATGGGTCATAAAAGGGTCTCCAGATGAAGAAGGAGAAATCTTAGGTGAGCAAAGAATTTTACTTAATGGAAGGTTTTGTGGGGAGGGGGGACACCCTTTATAAGCTTGTACCTAACAAAGATGTATGATTACAACGCACCAATTAAAAAATAAAATTATAAATAAAAATATAAAAAGAAATAATACAAATAAAGCATTTAGAGCAGTTTTTAGAATATAATATGTGTACAATAAATTATTCCTTTAAAAAAATAAATGATATGTCAAAGAAGAAATAAAAACAGAACTTAGGATGTAGTTAAAACTGATAGAAAATGGAAAGAAAAATGTATGAGCATGTTGGATACTGCTGAAATTATATTTAAGTGTAAATTCATAGTAGGAAGCATCATTTAAATAAGTGAAACAACCTAAATTTCATGACTTCAGTTTTCATTAAAAAAAAAAAAACTATTTGTTACTTTTTGTTACTGACTAACTTCACTTTGCAAAAATCAGTGCTCTTCCTAATATGCAGAAACTAGGGAGAACATGTGTCATAGGAAGGGTCTAGATAAAGGAGGAGAACCATAGATGAGCAAGGAAGGTGAAGTAACTGTAGTTGATGGGAGGGAGAAGGAGGGAAACACCCTAATGCACATGATGTTATATTCACAAACATATCAAAGTCAATCACTAAGTGGAACATGAGAAGGAGGGAACGGGGAGAGAATGGGGCTGGAATTGAGGAAGGGTTAAAGAGTGATATGTGCATGTATGCCTCTACCAGCTAGTACCTCATTAAGATGTATGATTGCAGTGCACAAATTAAAAATAAATTTTAAAAAACAACAAAAAAGAAAATTATAAACACACAAATGGAGAAAAATAAGATAAAATAGAAATCAATGAAATGGAAAAAAGAATATTCTGCAGAATATCAAGGAAATTAAAGGCTAATTTTTGAAAAGATCAATAAAATTGGTAAACATCTAGTTAGATTGGTGGGGAAGAAAATGAGAAGAGACAAATTACCAATATCAGAAATGAATAAAATGGCATTACCACAGGTTCAGAAGAGTCTAAAAAGCTAATAAAAGTAAAAAACAACTTTATGACTATAGATTTGATAACTTAGGTACAATGAACAGATTTCTTGAAAGACATAAACTCCCAAGCTCACTCAAGGAGAAAAGATAAACTATATAGCTGTATGTATATTACAGAATACAGTGTGTTTTAAAGCTTTTCTGTAGAACCCTAATGACTCAATTAGAAGATAACTGATGATATTTAAAAATAAGAACATATTTGAAAGGACATTTTACCAAAATTAGAATGTCTAATAGGATAATAAAATGATACACAACAATACTGGTAGGAAATGTAAATTAAAATCACAAAGAGGTACTACTTTGTACCTACTAGAATTACTATTCCCAGAAAAAATGATAACAAGTGTTGGCAAAGTCATAGAGAAATTTGAAATGCAAAATTTTTCATTCACTTTGAAAGACAATTCGGTGATGTTTTAAACACAAATTTCCTGCAGAGGATGAACACAGTTAATATTATGTAGTTAAACATTAATAAAGACATTAAAATTTCCTTAAACACAACTTTAGACCCAGATAACTTTTCTGACATAGTAACCAATTCTACTATTTTTTTCTTGTAAAAATAATAGCAATTTTAGATTAAATGTTTCTGAAGATAGAAGTTGGGGGAACACTTAATAATTTTTCAAGGCAAAATTTTTTAAAAACATCAAAATTAGATATTTCAAAAGAGGAAACTCATGAAAATAAATCATCAATGCATTAAGTAATCATATATAGGATAAATCAAATCAGATAAAGCAATATTAATAAAAAGAATAATATATTATAACCAATTGTGTTTATTCCAGGAATTCAAGGCTTGTTTGCTCAGCATTTGAAAAGCAATTAATTGAATTCATAGTATTATTCAACACAATAAGAAAAACATTATATCTCAGTGATTAGAGAAAAAACATTTGTAAAGATTCATATTCTTCTAGTTTAAAAATTCTTAGTATACTGGCAATGGTAATAAGGACTATAAAGGTCCTTAATTAATATCACATTTAATATTCAAAGCTCAAGTGCTTTATCCTCAAGCTCAGGGCAAAAATTCAAGAATGCTTAAAGACATACTGAAGAGTCTAGCAAGAACCATAAAAACATGAAAAGACACCCTAAATATTATTAATTTAAAACCAAGATGAATTCAAGTTCATCAAAATTAAAATTTTCTACTCTTTAAAATATACTGTTAAAGCCAGGCGTGGTGGCACACGCTTGTAATCCCAGCATTCGGGAGGCTGAGACCTGAGGATCCGGGTTCACAGCCAGCCTCAGCTACCTAGTGAGACACTTTGCAACTTAGTGATACTCGGTTTCAAAATAAAGAATAAAAAAATAGGGCTGGGGGTATAGCTCGGGGGTAGAATGCCCCTGAGTTCAATTACCAGTACCACAAAAACAAAAAACAAAAAACTGTTAAGCTGTGTGTGGTTGCGCACACTTGTAATCCCAGCATTTGGGAGGCTGAGACCAGAGGATCTGGGTTCATGGTCAGGCTCAGCTACCTAGTGAGGCCCT
Organism: Graphiurus murinus; assembly: GCA_004027655.1. Taxonomy (NCBI): domain Eukaryota; kingdom Metazoa; phylum Chordata; class Mammalia; order Rodentia; family Gliridae; genus Graphiurus; species Graphiurus murinus. The sequence goes on along the minus strand of PVLC010018190.1, from coordinate 7,162 downwards.
CCGCAACTTAGTAAGATTCGGTTTCAAAATAAAGAATAAAAAATAGGGCTGGGGGTATAGCTCGAAGGTAGAATGCCCCTGAGTTCAATCCCCAGAACTGCAAAACAAAAACAAACAAACAAAAAAGTATATATACTGTTAAAAGAATAAAAATAAGTCAAAGACAAGAAGGCATCTTCAAAACACACTTTGAAAATAGACTCTTTTTCAAAATATATAAAGAACTCTCAAAATTAAATAATTAATAACCTACAAATAAAAATCACCAAACTGTCTAGCAGACATTTTATCAAGGAAGGTATGTGAGTGGAAAATAAGCACATGAAAAGATGCTCAATATCATTAGTCACTAGAGAAATGTAAGTTAAAATTATTATATATACATTAGAATGACAAAAATTTTAAAACAATAAACCAAACTGGGCCTGGTGCCTATAATCCTTGTACTTGGGAGGCTGAGACAGGAGAATAGCAGGTTTGAGGACAGCTTAAGCAAGTAGTAAGACCCTCATCAACCTAGCAAGATCTTGTTTCCAAATAAAGAAATAAAATTGGGCTAAGGTTGTAGCCCAAAGGTAGAATGCCTCTGGTTTCAATCCCCAGTACCACAAAAACAAAACCAAAAACAAAACAACAATAAACCATCCATTTTTTTCCTGGACATGGATAGAGTGGGTGGTGAAATACAAAATGATCCCAGCAAAATGATACCGACACTTTGGAAAGCAGTTTGAAATAATGTCAAGTTAAATTAAAATTTACCCAGCAATACTTCTCCTAGATATTTGTCCAGAGCAAATGAAAACTTATGTATACATTAAACCCTACATGCATATGCTTTTTGTGGCTTTATGTTCAGAATCACACACACACACACACACACACATACACGCATACACAACACACACACATACACACAAACATACACACACACACATAGACACACACACACACACAAAGATGTAAAAGCAAAATGAATAAACAAACTATGGTACATCCATACAATGAAATATACTGCTTACTCAACAAAATACTGATCCATGCAACCCTGTGGATGAATTCAAATGCATTATGCTAAGTGAAAGAAATCAGGCTCAAAGGCTCATATATAATATTCTGGAATAGATTAAACCTTAGATATAGAGACTGACAAGAGATGCCAGGGGCTTGAAGGCAGTGTTTGACTACCAAAGGGGCAAGAAGGTTTTCTTGTGTTTTGATTGTGGTGGTGGTTATTTGACTTTATGCATTTATCAAACCTCACAGAATGCAAACTCAATATTAAAATGGTAAAATTTAATTGCATTATACCTTTAATGGCTCTTAAAGTTAAAATAATTGGTTTATGGAAATGAGGATCTTAACATTATCAGAAGTACAAATGGTGTGCGCAAAGGAATTGCTAGGTCAGACTTTTGAAAAAGGAATAATACTTGTTATCATTTCTCAGGATCAAAATAGATGCAACATATATTGTAATTAACCCAACTAGAGGAGGAATAATAACACCCCCCAAGATACCCACATCCAAATCCTCAGAATTTGTGAATGTGTTCTGCTACCAGGTTTGCAAACAGAGATAAGGTTGCTAATCTTAGTAGACTTTAAAATAGGGAAATTATCCTGGATTATCCCAATGTAATCAAAATAGTTCTTAGAATTTGAAGAGGCTGGAAAAGAATCAGTTTTAAAATGAGATAATGTGAAAAAGACTCAATCTTCCAGAAGCCTGTCAACACTTTTAGCTCAATGACATCTGAGACTTCTGACTACCAGGACTACATAGCAACCATTTTGTGTTGGTTTAAGTTTGTGATAACTTGCTGTAGCTGCCATAGAAAATTAACAGGTCAACTCTGCCCAGTTTCCTATTTATCAAGAAAAATAGTGTAAAATAAATCCATAATAGAAGAATCTTTTAATATCCCAAGTTGATAAAAAGTAGATCAATGAAATAGTTTGTTACAAAGACAGATTAGCTTGATTATAAATGTAAATATTGGATTAAGAATTTTCATTTTTCTCCTTTCAAGATATATTATGAAAGGTTTAAAGACCCATTGGTAATTTTGCAGCATTAATATAGTATAGAACTTATATTAAATAACATTTTTGTATATATAAAGTTGTTTTATTCCTTCCTAGAAAAAAATAACATTCTGACAGATTTTAATATGAGGAAAAAATGCATTTCTCTGGAGTTTTAATATTTTCAAATGGCATATTTATGTTTGACTTTAAACAATTAACACAGATATATTAAATTGGCATTATTTAATACAAAACAAATTGATAGACCACAAGGGAGTTGGAAATCTTTTATTTTCTAGGTTTGTAAATGAGTAATTTTATTGGAATTACAGATGAGCTAGCCACTTACTTTGGTTAATGTAGAATGCCTTTCATTTTTTAGCACCTAATGCAAATCTCTTCCTCTTGATTTTCTTATAAATAATTTATAAACTTACATGATCTTACATAAATCTCCTAGACTCATATGCATATAACTTCTTATTTTCCTAGAATCAATTTGATGCCCTCCTATTTTATCTTTCACACACATTTTAGGCACTTGTACTGGGTGGGATAAAGTGAAGTGGATAGAATAACTGAAAGTCTTGATCAGAGAATTCTGTATCTGATTTTGGAATGCCAAAGATTGAGTATTTTCTATGATAACAAAGTCCAAATTTTTATCATGGGAATGTTCAACTGAAGATGAAGAGAGGCAAAGGTCATTGGAGTAAGCACCAGGAAGATGTCAGCAAATAAAACAATTATCCTTGGGAATCATGCAGTCTGATGAGGGCTATGGATGATAAATCAGGTAATTGCAGTAGTGTTATTATTATGATTAAGTAAATTAGAAAGTATCATTAAGCCGGGCATGGTGGCGCACGCTTGTAATCCCAGCATTCGGGAGGCTGAGACCTGAGGACCCGGGTTCGAGGCCAGCCTCAGCTACCTAATGAGGCACTCCGCAACTTAGTGAGACTCGGTTTCAAAATAAAGAATAAAAAATAGGGCTGGGGATATAGCTCGGAGGTAGAATGCCCCTGAGTTCAATCACCAGTACCGCAAAAAAAAAAAAAAAAAAGAAAGTATCATTAAAATAATACCATACAGACAAGGAAATCAGGCAGAAAATACATGGGAGTAAAGTTTCAAACTTGTTTAAGGATTATCTGGTAAAAAGGTTTAGAAGGAGTGTATTCCAAAAAGAAATATAAGATTTGAAAATACATGGTTGGGGGAAAGAGAGCCTGGAGAAATTTGGAAACTACAAACATTTCCATATTGATGAAGAATTACACCTTTTCTGGATCTAGTATTGTTTCTACTTTTGTCAAATTTTAGGACATTTGTTCCAGCAATGGCATGGTATGGGGAAATGGGTCATGGTGGAGAGGAAACACAGAGGGAGGAATGGCTTTTCCTCTTCTTTCTATTGTATCTGTTACATTGAAGTGGGTTTTGTTTTTGGGAATGTGCTCACTTCATTCTAACCAAAGGATGTTTTTTGTTTTTGTTTTGTTTCAGTTTTTTGTTTGTTTGTTTTTTGGCTAAAATGCATGCCTATATACCAAATACCATTATTAACCAGAACATGGAATGCTATGTTCTGTTTCTTTATTTGAAATACAGATTATCCCAGAACTACTTTGGGTGAATCTTAGTTCTTCCCAAATCATTCAATGCCAATGTTGACCTTCCCAATAGCACATAAGGCAAGAATGTTATTTTCTTCTCACTTGCTTGCTGGCCTTGAGATGGTTAAGGTGACTACTTGACTCCAGTAAATGTTCCTAAAGAGCTGGTGAAGTGTTATTTCTGGGTATGTATGTTAGGTTGATTCCAAAGGAGAATGATGTGCAAGTTAGCAGACTACATGGAGAAATCGGCCATCAGTGTGGGTTGGTGCCATCAAATCAGCCAGGTCAAACAAAAAGATGTGGGAAAAGAAATGTATTCTCTGTCACCTGGAGCTGGAACAGTCTTCTCCTACCAATGGACACCAGAACTCCAGGCTTTCTGGCCTTTGGACTTCAGGATTTTGGACATCAAAGGTCCCTCAAGTTTTCAGGCCTTCACCTCAGACTGAGCGTTACATCATCCTCTCCTGTCCCAAGGCTTTTGGACTTGAACTCAGCCATGCTCCTAATATCCCAAGCTCTCCTGCTTGCCAGCAGCCTGTCATAGGACTTCTTAGCCCTCAGGATCCAATAAGCCACATTCCCTAATAAGTAATCTATCTAACTACCTGTCAGTCTGTCTATCGTCCATTGATTCTGTCTCTTTGGATAAACTTAACTAGTACACACCTCTAAGTTATATAAATCCATATTTTAAATTATGTGCATCAGCCTTTAATCAACCATGAACAAAAATAGCTAAGATCTTAGAAATTTTTCAAAGAGAATCACTCTCTAAGCAAACTACAAAATGACACTTGTCAGAGATTCACTCAAGACATCAATTGAAATACTCCCCCTCAACATGTGAACTAGTCATTAGGCAATGTTCTCTAGGCTTCTTGTGTATTGTCAAATCTTCAGAAAACTATGTACCATCTATTATATCATCGAGGATCCTTATGTAAGGATCCTCAGTTCATGGCCTAAGGAGACTTTTCCCCTAAATGAGACAGTATGCTTTCTTCAATGTGACAAACAGAGCAATATAATCAAATACAAGTGTTTTGTTTTGTTTGTGTGTTTTTAATATATTTCCAGGCAGCTCAAAACCAATTTTATATCTAAGTTATAGACACTATCTTAAAGTAGTAGAAGGCATAACAATGCTGTTTTAACTTGGGCTTTGTGATATATTTCTTTACAAAAAATGATTTTCCTGTTTAACTTATTTGGATAATGTAAGTTATATCAAACAGCTATTGAAATCTAGCAAGACATCTCTACAAAAAAATAAACCATTCAATTTTCCTCATTATTACCTATAATGATATTTTTCTATATTTAATAGAAGAAATTGAGGTTCAGATAGTTTAAAAAAACTGACCATATTTATTTATCCAGTTGAATAGATGATATTAAACCCAGTTTTTCTGCAACCAAATTAAATGCTCTATATTATATGATTTTGTTATTAAACATTGTATCATTTAACATACAAAAATTTTAACTTTAGGGTCAAATAATTGTTTTAAGTTTCTACATTCCTAAGATGAGGTTGCTATTAGAAAACTTTATGCATGTACAATGTGGCAAAAATGTGACATTTATTTTATTGGCATATACTAGCATTATCTATTATTTAATTTTATAGTGTAAGAAAACTCAGAATTACAAATATTTTTTTATTCTTATTTTTATTCATACATTGTAAGCATACATCTTTGTTAGGTACAAATTGATAACCATATAAGAGCTCACAATTCTCATTTGACCCCTTGTCCGAATTCCCACCCCGCTCCCTTGCCCTCCCTCCCTCTCCAGTTCAGTTTAGTGAATGACCTTGATATACACTAGTGTGCCCCCTCCCCCCATCCAACTCCTAGATCAACTTCTTTGCTATCGAGGGTCTCTCTGTTTTCATCTGGAGACCATTCCATACCCCGTCTTCTCCCTAGCATCCGCATATTAGGGAGAACCTATACTTTTTTACTCTTTGTGACTGGGTAATCTCACTTAACAACATACTGTTTTCCAGTTTCTTCCATTTCCCTGCAAATAACATGATTTTGTTGTTTTTTTTTTTATAGTTATTCGTGCAATGTAGCATACATCTTTGTTAAGCACAAGCTGTTAACAACATATTTGCACACAATTCCCCAATTCTCATTTGACCACTTTCCCAATTCCCACCCCATTCCCTCGCCCTCCCTCCCCCTCAGGTTCAGTTCAATGAGTGACCTTGATATGATTGTGTAAGAACATCATGTGCCTTAGCGTGTCCCTCTGCCCCGTACATCCACTGGAATTAATTCAACTTCTTAGCTTATTGAGGATCTCTCCTTTTCATATGGCATCCCTCCTGTGCCTCATCTTCTCCCTAGCATCCACATATTAGGGAGAACATATGCTTCTTTATTCTTTGTGACTGACTAATCTCATTTAACATAATGTTTTCCAGTTGCATCCATTTCCCTGCAAAGAACGTGATTTTGTTCTTCTTTATGGCTGAGTAAAATTCCATTGTGTACATATCCCATAGTTTTGTAATCCATTCATCTGTCTATGGACATCTTGGCTGCTTCCATAGTTTGCCTATTGTGAATTGAGCTGCTATAAACATAGATACACATGCATCGGTCTGGTAGTTTGGTTTCCATTCTTTTGGGTAGATACCCAGTAGTGGAATTGCTGGGTCATATGGTAGGTTCACTCCCAGTCATCTGAGGATCCTCCATACTGTTTTCCACAGTGGTTGCACAAGTTTGCACTCCCACCAACAATGTATTAGGGTTCCCACTTCTCCACACCCTCTCCAGCAGGTGTTGTTGTTCGTGTTTTTATGATTGCCATTCTGACTGGAGTTAGGTGAAATCTCAGGGTAGTTTTGATTTGCATCTCCCTGATTGCCAATGATGTGGAAGATTTCCTCATACACTTATTGGCCATTTGTATTTCTTCTTCTGTGAAGTGTCTATTTAGATCCTTTGCCCATTTTTTGATTTGGTTATTTGCTTTCTTAGTTGTGATTTTCTTGAGTTCTTTGTATATCCTAGATATTAGACCTCTATGTGAAGTGTAACTGGCAAAAATTTTCTCCCACTCTGTGGGCTCTCTCTTGAGGATCTTGATAGTTTCCTTTGCTTTGCAGAAGCTCTTCAGTTTATTGCAATCCCATGTATTGATCTTCCTTTGGGCTGCTTGTGCTTTTGGGGTCTTGTTGAGAACGTTTTTACCTGTGCCTATGTGTTGAAGTGTTGGTCCTATGCCCTCTTCAAGTAGCTGCAAGGTCTCTGGTCTGACTTCCAGGTCCTTGATCCACCTTGAGTTAACTCTTGTGCAGGGTGAGAAAGTGGGGTTTATTTCCATTTTCCTGCATATGGTTAACCAGTTTTGCCAACACCATTTGTTAAAGAGGCTATCTTTTCTCCAGTGTATACTTTTGGCTCCTTTGTCAAAAATCAGTTGACTGTAAGTCTGTGGGTCTGTTTCTGAGTCTTCTATTCTGCTCCATTGGTCTATGTGTCTGT
>PVLC010018189.1:0-32445 GCA_004027655.1 Graphiurus murinus | reverse complement strand
TAAATTAATTATCTTTCTCTTTCCCCACCTCCTCTCTCTTTTTGTTTTTGTTTTTGGTACTGGGGATTGAACCCAGGGATGTTCCACTTGCAAGCTACACCCCCAACCCTTTTTGTTTTATTTTATTTTATTGAAACAGAGTCATGCTAAGTTGCTGAGGATATCACTGAGTTGCTGAGGCTGGCTTCAAATCTGCTATTCTCTTGTCTCAGCTTCTCAAGTAATGGGATTACAGGCATGTGTCACTATGCTGGGCTTTATTATCATTTTTTTTTCTTTTTTCTTTTTTGGTACTGGAGATTGAACCCAGGGGCATTCTACCTCTGAGCTACACCCCCAGCCCTATTTTTTATACTTTATTTTGAGACAAGGTCTCACTAAGTTGCGGAGGCCTTATCAAGTAGCTGAGGCTGGCCACGAACCAGGATCCTATGGTCTCAGCCTCCCAAGTACTGGGATTTCAAGCATGTGCCACCATAACAGGCTTTTATTATCATTTTAATATAAATTTATGGGCTACAGTTTGATGATATACATGTACATAGTATATAATGATTAAGTCAGGATAGTTAACATTTCTATCTTCTCAAAAACATTTTTAATAATTTCTAGCAACTCATAATAATCATGTTATCTTTGGACACTGTACTATTTTAATATATTAATATAGTCTGCACTGACTTAACCATGATAATTATTGTTTTCATCTCCTTTTCACTACTTTGTCTTTAGAGCCTTACAGTTTCTTTCTTCTAGTTGTTCATATAACAAATTCTAGGTTATTGTGAATTATAGTCATCTGTTTTTTCGAACAGTAGAACTTATTCTTTCTAACTGTGGGCATCAGTTACTTAACCTCCCACTATTTCCTATTTCTCTCACCATCCCCACCGTCCAGTAATCAGTATTATACATTTCAGTTGACTTTTTTAACACTTTCATGTGAAAGAGAACATGTAGTGTTAGTCCCTCTGTGTCTGGCTTATTTCACTAAACATAATATTCTCCAGTTTCAATCATTTCCTGCAAATTATAGGATAGCATTCTTTTCATGGCTGAATACTATTTCATTGTGTATGTACAACACATTTTCTATATTCATTCATTGCTGAGCATCTAAGTTGATTTTGTATCTTAGATATTGTGAATAGTACAACAACAACATGGGTGTGCAGGTATCTCTTTGATATGCTGACATCATTGGATATATGCCTAGAATTGGGTATCTGGAAGATATGATATATGTATTTTAGTTTTTTTTTTTTTTTTTTTTTTTTTTTTGCAGTACTGGGGATGGGACCTGGGGGCATTCTACCTCCAAGCTACAGCCCCAGTCCTATTTTTTTATTCTTTATTTTGAAACAGGGTCTCACTAAGTTGCGGAGGGCCTCACTAAGCAGCTGATGCTGGCCAAGAACCCGGATCCTCCAGTCTCAGCCTCCCAAATGCTGTGATTACAAGCATGTGCCACCATGCCCAGTTTATTTTTAGTTTCTTGAGGAACCTCTGACCTATATTCATGGTGGCTATACCAATTTACATTTCCACCAACAGTGTATGAGAGTTCCCTTCTAACCACATCTTAATCAGAATTTGTCATTTTTATCTTTCTGACAACAGGCACTTTGAGATAGATGATATCTTATTGTGGCTTTGACTTGCATTTTCTTGACAGCTAATAAAGTTGAGCATTTTTTAAATAAATTATTGGCCATTTGAATTTCCTCTTTTGAAAACCGTCCATTCATATATTTTGACCATTTTTAAAATTGTTTTATTTGTCTTCCTGTTATTTAGTGTTTAATGCTCTTTATATATTCAGACTATTCTTTGTTTAAAAGGTAGTTCACTTTTTAAAAATCAGTAGTTACTATTATAGCTTTTTCTCACTTTGAATTCTACTTTATTTTTCTTGTTCAGCTTCTGTATTACACTTTTCTTTGCACAATTCCCTTCTGATGTACTGAGAGAAAATACCTACATATCGGTTTGACTTTGTCAAATTTTTTCAGTGCTATTGCCTGTTTTAATAAAGTTATTCTATTTTTCAGGTCCAAGATCCCCAGAAAGTTTGTTTGTATGTGTGTGTAAAATGTTCCATGCTAATGTTCCATTGATTAAATGCCTTCTCTCATGTTTTTGAAATAATTAATTTCATTTAGTTTGGTTCTTGCTCTGTCATCTATTACTTTGGAGACAATAGTTTTCTTGTTTTTAATTTCTTTGAGTGTTGGTGTTTCTCAGATGTCTTCACTGAGAATCTATTATTTGCATTTGAGTAATGTCAACCACTGTTCCTCTCTCCCAACCCTCTTCCATTATTCAGCAAATGGCTCAAACTACCATTTTGCCCCTGTATCAGCTCCCATTTGCCCTCAACCTCTTGCTCCACCGTGACATCTGTTGCTCTAAAACATCCTCTTTGAACCTGGAGGCATTTGCACATTTTTCCCCTTTTTATCTCCAATATATACTGGAAGTGGAAAAGATAGATAATGTAGGGAACCATCTTGGAATGATGTTTTCATGTGGAGGAATTAATGGTGGGTTGGTCATTTAATTTATCATCAAACCAGCATACTTCCAATAGTTAAAGGTAATGGTATTAACAAGACCATTGTGTGTGAACTTGAACATACATTTTACTTTAAACCTTCTTCAAAAAAAATATGGGTTATTGATAGATTTAATAAATTTATAAAAACAAGTCCAATCTAATGAGTTATCATGAAAATATCTATAATATATATTTAAGAAATATTTTATGTGAAGCAGCCTATCACTTACTAAATATGATTTAATTTAGAGGAAACTATATATTTAATGAAGTTTGGAAATTGCTTTTCCTTTTCCTTTTTTGCTTTCAAATGAGGTGACTGGCAAATGATTGTAGTGCATCAATAATATGATGCTGCCATAAAATAACTCTTCACTTGAAAGATTCCTCTACATTAATTAAATTACTTAGCATAATCTATATGTTTGTCATGGCAGAAAATAGCTTCCCAATGATAACCAGCCTTAGCCAATTAACTCACTTTTCCCCCATCTGTTTTATAAGACCTGAAACCGGCATAGGAATTAGACTAGAAATAACTTCCAAAAATTTCATGTTCTCTGTAAGGACAGAGGCTTTTGAGAATGGTGAATATATACACTAGATTCTGATTGAATGTTCTCAAGTGTTCTGTAGTAGATATAATAACCCCCCCCAAAGATGCCCATATATTAATCCTAGAACCTGTGAACATGTTACTTTACATTGGAAAAGGGGTTTTGTAGACTTTAAAATATTGGTATTTCTTCAAGTGTGGTAATCCTGGTACTTGGAAGGCTGAAACAGGAGAATCACAGGTTCACGACCAGCTTCAGTAACTTTATGAAGCTCTCCACAACCTAGTGAGACCCTGTTTCAAAATAAAAAATAAATAGAGCTGGAATATATCTAGGAGACAGAATGCTCCTGAGTTCAATCCCCCGTACCACAACCAAAACCAAAAAACGAACGGAATCTCAGTATGAAAAGGCTATTCTGGATATTGTACATGAGGCCAGTGTAATCACAAGAGTTCTTATGAGGAAAGACCAGGAGAGTCCATTCAAAGGAGCCGTGATTGTGAGAGCAGAGGTAAGACAGTGAAAAAGGGTCTAAAGATGCTCAGCTGCTGGCCTGGAAGATGTAGCAAAGGGCCATGAACCAAGGCATGCAAGACACTTGTAGCTGCTGGAAAAGGTAAGAAAACAGATTCTCGCTTGCAACCTCCAGAAGGAACATGGCCTTGTTGACACCATGATTTTAGGGCTTCTAACCATTAGAACTGTATGATAAGAAACTGTGGTGTTTCAATAAACTAAGTTTGGGGTACTTTATTATAGCAGCCATACAAAACTGATACATGTAGTTGTCCTTGGAAAACTTTCACCACATAACATGTCTTTTGGGCACTAGACACGTTTGCTAAATTATTCTCTGATTTCTTTTATGCAAAATGAAAACACAATATCTAGTAGGGGATTAAATATATGAAAATGTGTATAATATGCATATAACACATATTATAATATGTAATTGATCACATATTTGTATAACTATAACATATAATTATATACCAGCACATAAGTAAATTACATATTAAAAGTAATAATATATAATATATTTGGACTTAAATATAAATAAATATAGCCACAGAATCAGGTAGATTTGGGGAACTTGTTTTGAGTTACTCTTATAGAATTCAGATTAACCTATGATGCACTGTTTATACTGGTAATGGAAAAGTTTGTTTTCACAATTCCATTTAAAATTTTCTATTCCATTTTCAGCCAGGGATTTTAACAACAAATAACAAATATGCAACACTGATATGACTTCCCAAGTTGCTTCTTCTTTCCCAGTTCTTCCCAATCACTTCTCCCTTCAAAGCTCCAAAGTGGTTCCTAAGTCCTCACTGCCTTGCCCGAGGCTGGAAAACTGATCTTCTGTCACCACAGTTTCTTCCTCAATCAAAACTGAGAGTACAACTCCTTTAGTATTTTCTCATAATGTGCAAAGCCAAGTTGTGAGAAAACTAAAAAAAAAAAACAAAAAAGCTTTCTTAAAGCCAGGCTTTACTATTAAAAAGTAGCCTGAATTTTATTTTTCCTTCTTCTGTACGTACAAAAATATCCTTTAGAAATTGTGGTGTCCTCTTTGTTCTATATTCCTTGAGGCAGTAAGTGCCACTGGGTGGAGTGTTAGTAACAGCATGGAACAAAACCTTGCTTGCTCTAGCAAAAGACTGAGCAATACTAGATCTATAGCTTGGCTCATTCACCCCAAGAGTAAAGGCTCAGCCCTGGGTGGCAATGCCCTCTACATATGTACTCTCAGGGACTCAGGGACTGCGAAAACAACCATCAGCAAGCCTCTGGTTACAGAGATTTCAGAGCCTTTTCTCTGCCCTGTCTTGTTCTGGAAAATTTCTTCCTAAGCAACTTCCTAAGCAAGTAAGCTGCTTTTTTTATTTTTATTTTTTTCAGCTTAAATAGTGCTTTGCTTTATAAGACTATTTTATGAATCTACTTTTGTGGTTTGAAAAAAACCATATCAAAAGAAATTAGCTGTTGATATGAAGTCAAGTCTTCACTGCCCCAAACACCTTAATCACTAGCATCTCAATATTTTAGTTTTGTTTTTCCATGGAATCAAGTTCTGGTTCCTAATTATGTTGCTTAGCCTTTGTAGTATGAACTACTAGCTCTGGGAATGAGTCTCCCAACACCAAACAGCTTTTTGTCAAAATGGAAAAATAAACATTTATGAATTGTCCTGGAGTCTTTTCCAGGTAGGTACAGATGCAATTTTAAGAGGATACAGACTGTCTCCAGAAATGGGTGCAACCTTTGCTGAAATGAAACTACCCACCAGACTCTCCTATGTGGCTTGTTATTAGTAACTTGTTACAACAACAGGCCTAACTAACCTGTAGTGAGAGAAGACAGATGAAGGAGGAGAGTTCTGAAGGTCAGAATTGAAACATACATGTGAGAGGCTAGGCTGTGAAGCCAGGCATGATACAGTGTGAGTTCAGGGTCGTGACTTGCTAGGGGATGGCATTGGCACACTGCAGATATGGACGAGGGATTCATAGAAGAGAAAAATCATGTAATCCTGTGAAGGATAAAGAAGGCCCAGTTTCTCAGCATTCAGTTAGTCATACTCTTCAAGCACTGTGGATTGTAATAAAACATGCTCACCTAAACTTATGGAAATATATAACGGCAAAGCCAAATTATCAAAATATATCAATAGTGCAGAAATATTTTTAATGAGCCTTCTTTAGGAACTAGATCCAATTTCAGGCTGAAAGTAATGTGGGTAGTGTCAGGAAGCTAGGTCATCTGGGAGAGAAGGAGAGAGAGAGAGAGAGAGAGAGAGAGAGAGAGAGAGAGAGAGAGAGCGAGCTAGTGCTTAGCTGTACAATGTGGGAACAGCTGATTAAAGCAACAAGCTAACAAAGAAATAGCTAAGCCTTTAATCCCTTACTACAATGTTATGAACTAAGGGCTAACACCAGAGAAAGCACAGACTCTCCTTGCTCCATGTTCTATGGAGGACCTTTGGGGTGTCAAGTAAATAAGCTCAGAGGTAGGGAGCAATCCCCCCAAAAAGGTTGGACAATGATAGGAGCTCAATTTGGGGCAGAGAGTGGGAGAGCTAGCAATAGCAAACTGTCCTTAAAGTACCCCTCTCACACACTACCATTACCATTAAGGAGACCTCCAGAGAGCCAACTGAAGAGGACCTCTGCCTTGATTAAAAAAAAAACAAACAGGAGCAGGGCATGACTGCACATGCCTGTAATTGCAGTATTCGAGAGACTGAGAAAGGAGGATCTCATGTTCCAGGCCAGACTCAGCCACTTAGTGAGAGCCTGTATCAAATTAAAAAATAAAAATAAAAAAGGGCTTGACTGTAGCTCAGTGGTAGTGTATATCTGGGCTCGATCCCCAATATCACAAAAAAGGAAAAAAGAAAAGAAAGAAGGTGTTACCAAATCCTGGTGCCTACTCCAATTTGACAAATTAAATCATTGAGAAAAGTCTCTGGAAAGAAAATTAAAAAAGAAATTTATTGATTTTCTAGCAAATTGGAGAAACTAGTGAACTTGAGCATTTAGGAACCAGCCCTGGGTTCTCCTTGAACAAAAGAATCAAGTCACTTTTAAGAGTTAGCTTTTCAGGGTCCTGCTGGAGTCTTATCTGAAGGGATGCTATTCATGTTTAAGTCTTCTCTGAGTCAGTTTTAATTCAAATCTGCAGGCCATGGCCATGCTATTGTCTTATCAGAAGGGAAACAATTCATGCCTTGAGTCAGTTCTTATGTAGATCCACATATGCCAGGTCACACTGGTGTATTTATCAGAAGAGACACAATTCATGTATAAATTTTCCTTGAGTCAGTTCCTATTCAGATCCACAGGTCAGGGTCACATTGTTCTGTTTACTAGAAGGGACACAGATCATGTCTAAGTCTTCCTTGAGTAAATTCATATCCACAGGTGCCAGGTCCTCTTCTGTCAGTAAATGGATAAGGATATGTTATTTGTTGATGGGGGTGAAGAAATGGGGAAAGACAAAGGAGGAAACAGGACATCTTTGAAACAGGACATCTTTTAGTTGCCAGAGTTGGAATTAGACCCCAGTTACAAAGGGAAACAAGAAAAGGAGGTGGGAAGAAAAGAAAGAACAAAGGAAGGAAGAAAGGAAGGAAGGAAGGAAGGGAGGGAGGGAAAGAGGGAGGAAGGGAGGGAGGGAGGGAGGGAGGAAGGAAGGAAGGAAGGAAGGAAGGAAGGAAGGAAGGAAGGAAGGAAGGGAGGGAGGGAAAGAGGGAGGAAGGAAAGAAAGAAGGAAGGAAGGAAGGAAGGAAGGAAGGAAGGAAGGAAGGAAGGAAGGAAGGAAGAAAAGAAGGAAGGGTTGGGATGTAAATGTGCAAAGAGCGTGAATAGCCAGGAAAGCTGGAGACCTTGAGTGCAGCCCCCATCAGTGATCACACACACTGGCCTTGTAGCAGGTCTGGGGTGGGAGAGGCAGCTTTCCTCCTGAGGCCTGCCAGCAACAGCCCCTGTTTCCATCTATGGTCAGGCAGGAAGACACAGCAGGTATTTAAGGTATTTACCTTGGAGCCAGATTCCTCAGGTAGTAGGTGTCTCTCAGCCTACTTTAAATAATCCTTTTGACTGCCACTTAAATGTTAAAAATAACAAATACCATTTAGTTTATTCCTCTGGCTTGGCCTAGCAGTAGTCTGAATTAAGAAGGGTTACACTTGAGGCTTAACTTTGAGTATATACAAATTACAAAGCCTGGTCTGAGATGTCTCATGATGACAAATATTGGAATAAAAATAAACACCTGAGCAAGCATGGTGGCCCACGCCTGTGATCTCAGTACTTGGGAGGTTGAGACAGGAGGATCACAGGTTCAAGGCCAGGCTCAGCAATTTAGTAAGATCCTGTTTCAAAATAAAAAATGAAAAGGGTTGGGGTATAAATTGAAGGCAGAGCGCCTCTGGCTTCAATTCCCATACCAAAAGATAAAATAAGAAAACAGCACACAAATTTTTCAATATTTCAAATTGTCTAGTAAACATTTACAATTTTTCAAGTTTATTACAACTCCCACTGAAATGCTTATTTTGTTACATTCATTATTATTGAAGGTGCCATCTTATTTTAATCACTAGAATAGGCAATATGCTAAGTGTTCACTAAAGCATATGCAGAAAAAGAACATTAAATATTAAATGTACATCGTGTAGGTATCTGCCTATGTGTCATTCCGAGAATCACCTTTCAAGGGCTGTGTTTTATTAGTTTAGCCCCAAAATGTAAAGATTAGATCTGACAGAAACCCAAGGTTCACTAGAGGACTTTTTCTCCAAACTGAACATTGACTTTAGTTGTAGCATCGCTTTGAGAATTTCATTTAGATAATAGAGGCAAGATGATCACATCTAAGGAATCTTTAACTTCCTGTGAATCACAAGCACCCACTTTAGGTAAAATTCTAGGGGAAAACATTTAGAAAATGTGGCTTTTGCTGAAGATATGGAGCAAAGTTCATAGTTTTGACTGCTATAATGCTCTTTACAAACTATACCTGCATGGGTAAGCAGTTTTTGGAACAAAAGCTGATACATTTTTTCTCATTTTATTTTAAACATAAACTGGATGTGGGGGCACATGTCTGTAATCCCTGTACTTGGGAGGCTGAGTCAGGAGGATCCCAAGTTCAAGGCCAGCATGAGATAACTTAGCAAAACCTTATTTCAAAATAAAAAGTGCTGGAGGTGTAGCTCAGAGGTAGAAATCCCTTGGGTTCAATCTTCAATAGCAATAAGAATAAGAATAAGAATAAACTTAACACAGTATTGGTAAACTTCCAAATATTTCTGCTGTCCAAATCTCAAGGAATATGACATTTAAACTATCCAGTTGTCTGTATAATGATAATTATTGTTTTTAACCAACTAAAAGTTTTTTTTTTTTTTTTTTTCCTTTTAGAAATAGGATCTCTAATTGTTTGGTGACCCCAGAATCTACTAAAGTGTATGGCTTAAGACTGGGTGATGCACATCTGTAATGCTAGCCTTGGGAGGGAGACAGAGACAGGAGAATCACAGATATGAGCCAGTATGTAGAACTTAGCAAGATCCTATTTCAAAATAAAGAATAAAATAGGGCTGGGGATATAGCTTAGAGGCATAACAGTGCCAAGTACCCCCCCCCCCACACACACACACATACACATGCACACAGTTGTTTAGGGCCTGTATTGTGTGATTTTTGTTGGTTTTCCATTTCCTCCACTGTTCTTGGTTATAAGTTTTCAGGGCAATCATGAAAAATTGGCATGGCCTGATGTTTTGTTTTGTTTTTTTCATAAATCTGAAGAATCTGTAAATCTGAAAACCAGATTTCCAATCCTAAGAAAAGTATGTGTAAAGTAAGAATGTTATCAAAGACTCTTGTATGAGGAAGCAGTGTGCTTTTGATTACCCAGAGTCATTGCTTTGCTTCCCTTTGTCTTATGAGATAAGTGAAGTCTCCTGGAATTTCTAAGAAGAATGTTTCTATATATTTTGGACTACCTTTCTCTGTTTCTCACATTGAAATAAAAGGTTTGAAATGCCAAATGATAGTGTAAAACAGGTAAGGAGTTCTGTTTCCTTAATTCATACAATTTTTAACACCTTCAAGAAAGAGATTTTTTTGTATACTTGTAGCCCACTAGAATTTTCTAGCAATTTTTTTTCCATATGATGATTGAACCCAGGGGCATTCTGCCTCCAAGCTTCACCCCCAGTTCTATTTTTTATTCTTTATTTTGAAACAGGGTCTCACTAAGTTGTGGAAGGCCTTACTATGTGGCTGAGGCTGGTCATGAACCATGATCCTCCTGTCTCAGCCTCCCAAGTACTGGGATTACAAGCACCAACATACCCGGCTTCTACAAGTTTTAAAAATACATTCTTATGACACTTTTCCCAATGTTCTCCAGGAGTAGGGCCCTAGACATCATATGTTTTCAAAATCCCCAGGTGACTTTATGTGCAGGAAGTTGAGAATCACTGGTCTATGTTAAATCAATTATATATTTCAAAATCAGGTTTCTCCTTCTCTATCATAGAACTGTTGGATGATTACATATTTTGGTTTTCCTTTTGGGAAGTAATGTACAAATATCAACTCATTTTTCAAACAAATCATTACATTTGTGGAAATAAGCAAAGACCAACCAAGTGACAAAAGCAAAGTTTTTTGTTTGTTTTTTTTATCCAGAGCCTGCTATAGCAAGGGAGTCAGGCACCATCAACTGTGTTTGGCAGAGCAGAGGAGTGGGAAAGCTTCATAGTGAAAAAAGGAAAGAAATAAAAGGTCCTGATTGGTGTCTGTTGGCATAAGGATGCTGTAGGCAGCTTAACTAGAAGTGAGGCTTCCTGTGGGACTGGTTAGGGTATACATTGGTCTTTCTTTAGTTGAGCCAAAATTAGATACAGGAACAGAAATCAGAAAAGCTTTTAGTTATCAATAAAGTCTTGGCCATTTGGATCTGATTGTTACAGAAGTTCTAGCTTCTAGATTTTTATTAGACATAATAATCTGGCTCCCTATAAGTCTGACTGATAGCAAGTTGGCTTCTCATGTGTTCTCTATCATAGATAAAGAACTTGATTTCCAGGACAGGTTTCTGCCAGTTGTGAGTCAGAGTTCTGTTTTTATAAGTAGTTTGACTGTTGTCCATTTGTATATGTATATTCAATTTCTTATATATATCATCCAAATTCTTGTCACCTAAAAAAGTAAGAGAAAAAAAATAAAGGGTTTAAAACTTACCCCATTTAAGAGTAGGATTTATTCCCTACCTCAATCAGTAATTAATTATATCCTGCTTCTCTATCCTGGGACAAAAATGGGGTTGCCTGAATCAAGCTTCTGGTTGTTTACAGTCTGTTTTTCTGCAAATTTCTATATCTTAAGAATTGTTTGCCATTTCTGGAACATGCTCTCCTTTCCTACATAGGGAATCATCTTGAACGAGTCATTGTATTGCTTTCTCTCTTAATAAATATAGCTATAACTATCATGATATTTTTGAAATTTTGTAGATTATGGCGGTGGTATTGTGATAATTTTAACAAAAAAGAGAAAGAAACAAAGTATAATTTTAATAATAACTGTAAGAAATTCTTATTGTTTTCTGAGATTCCACTTGGTATCATGCTACAAAGTAATTTCCCCATGTCTACTTCTCCATTAATCCTCCTTTCTGTTTCTTGTGCATCACAGAGTTACTCTTCCACCAAACTGACAGTGTTCTGTTTCACTGGTATAGCAGGAAGAAACTGAGCATATTTGGTATAAAGTTCTTTCATCTAGATCAGACTTAAAGACCCTTATTTTATCAACCAAGGAGGCTTATTAAAATATTTTCACAAACTAAATGTAATTTTGTGTTAGAAAAATCATATACCATGATCAAGTGGCATTAATGATTGGGATGCAAGGCTGATTCAGCATATGCAAGTCAACAAATGCAACATAACACATTAGCAAAATAAAGGATAAAATCTTATGATCATCACAATGGATGCAGAAAATGCATCTGACAAAATTCAATACCTTTCATTACAAAATTTCAACAAATTTGTTATAGATATATTTCAACATAGTAAAGACCATGCACTAAATGTCCACATGTAATATCATACACAAAAATGGAAAGCTCCTCTAAGATGAGAATTCAACATAATACTGGAAGTGCAAGAAAGATCAATTATATAAAAAAATATATATGTGCCATTCAAACTGGAAAAGGAGAAATAAAATTTCTCAGGTTTCAGATCATATGATCTCATATACAGAAATCACTAAAGATTCTACCCAAAACTCTTAGAATTAATAAGTAAATTCTATATAGTTTCCATAAAACAGAATAGGGAGGTCAAAAACAAATCCATGCATTTAGAGTAAATTTTACTTTTGTAAAAACTTTCCACCTGACTTCATCCAGAGTTGTAGAATTATATGTGTGTACATCTTATCTTGTTCCTCTTGGACTATGAAGTTTGTAAAAATAGATATATTTTTTATCTCTATATCATCATAGTAATTAATAGAGATTAAGTGGTTAGTTTATACAGGAAAAGCACATTAAAAATCCTTATTCTTTCTTATGAAGTTATTTTCATTTTATCCAAATAATCAGATCAGTCCTTGAAAATAAATACATTTAAAATTGTTATGACACTGGGCGTGGTGGCGCACGCTTGTAATCCCAGCATTTGGTAGGCTGAGACAGGAGGATCTGGGTTCGAGGCCAGCCTCAGCTACCTAGTGAGGCCCTCTGCAACTTAGTGAGACCCTGTTTCAAAATAAAGAATAAAAAAATAGGGCTGGGGGTATAGCTCAGAGGTAGCATGCCCCTGAGTTCAATCCCCAGTACTGCAAATAAATAAATAAATAAATAAATAAATAAATAAATAAATAAATAAACAAACAAATAAATAAATAAAAATAAAATAGTTATGAAATTTCATGTCCTCTTAGAGTCATTTATATTCAAAGGAAAGACCATGCTTGTGATAATTAAATCTTAAATATATTAGAAGTATCCTCTGACTGGAAAATAGTCCAGAAATAACTAAAAAATAAAAGAAAAAATAATTTGCTATACAACCATTTAGAAAAGATGATCAAACTTAGTGAATAACAACTTCAAATTTTGTTTTGTTTTCTTTTGAAAAGAAAAATGGGCTACTGTTGTACCAATCAGACTTTCATTCCTGTCTACTAGCCTCTTCTGATGAATTATGCTCATGGTTGACCAGGAATCAAGCTGTTTAATTTTTTCCCTTGCTACACGTAGACCTATGATAATTTACATCTTGCTTCTCAATACTTCAGTTCTTTTTTAGGGTACACTGCTGGATTTTGTAAATTATCCCAAGTCCAAACAAATGGGTTCCCTGAATTACTCATTATTAGGTTGCATAAAGTTTGAGCTCTCATTTAAAATTAAGCAAGTAAAGAAGTAAGCAAAGTGGCTCAACTAAGATAAAGTTTCCCCACTTCATGCTAATTTATTATTTTACTTTTGTTGTTATGGTTGGGCAAAGGACATTTTTTTTAAAACTGGATACAGAAAAAGAAGAAAAAAAGAATGATAAAAACTATATATTTGTCCTAAATGTATAATTACCTTCATTATAAAATGGATATTCTGAAAAATAAATGTTTAAAAAACAAAATCATGGGAGATTAAAGATGGTGGAATAGAAGATGGCAGCAAGTTTTGGTTGCTGAGACTTGAAATTCAACCAGCAGGAAGACTGCTTCTTGACAAGAGAAAAAAAGCAGTCAGAACTCAACAGAAGAAAAATAGTCAAAACATGGTGGAATTGGCTATATCACAGAGCGTACAGGACTGAAAAGACTTCTAAGTGACTGATGAGGTTGCTCAACTGATAAACCAAGAACAGAGGTGGGTCCAATCTTGGAGAGTTTAACTTAGGGCTAGTGGCTCATGTGACACATCTATTCTGAGACCAACTCCAGCTAAGAAAAAGCAGAATTTTATTGAGCCAGTGAATGCAGAAAACCATCATCAAAAGCAATCGCTTTCTACCCTCTAGGCTTGAATAACTCAAGATTCCTATTCCTCAGACAGCCCAGCAAACCACCCAATGAACTCCTGCAACTGCAGCTCAACTGGGACAAAGAAACAAACAACAGGACCTTCCTTCAGGGACTCCAGTGCCTACATTTCACCTTATCAAGACCACTGTGAATCTACGGACCAACCAGCCAAATTGCCCAGTGATCTCTTGTGGCTACAACTAAACTCCTCTCTTTCTGCAGAGAATCCAGAAGCACCTATCAAGACTGTGAGTTTATAAATAGCCCCAGAGAAAGCCTGCACATGTACTTGCATGACAACTCATAGACCCCATGGATCTGTGAGTTGTCAAATCATCCCTGTGGAGGTGGGTGAAGAATTGCAGTCAGACACAGCAGAAAGTTGAATTAGGCAACAGTCCCTAGGCCACTCAGGCAGGCAGGACCTAGAGTTGGCAGTTCACCAGACCTCTACAAGGTCTCCAGAAATCTCCACAGAATTAGAAGCAGTGGTGTTTGTGGGGTAAAATAACCCAGCCAACCATGCTGCAGGGTCTGAAGGATATAAATGTGCTCCCAGCTGTGTTTGGGTACCACAAACACAAAGGCCAGAAGCCAGCAAGGCCTCATGTGATTGCAACTGCCCAGAGCAGGACTATTGGAAGACTTCAACATACTGCTCACATCACTAGATCCATCTTCCAGGCAAAAGATGAGTAAAGACTCTTCAAACCTAAAGAACACTATAAACTAAATAGACCTATTAGACATATACAGAATATACCAACCAATAACAGCTGAATACACATTCTTCTCAGTTGCTCATGGAGTTGTCTCTAAAATAAACCACATTTTAGGCCACAAAGCCGATATCAGCAAATTTGAAAAATGTAATATAATTCCATTCATCTTTTCAGATGATAATGGAATGAAAGTAGAAATTAAGAACAGGAAGACCATAAGAAATTAAATAAATACATGGAAACTGAATGATATACTTTTGAATGAGGACTGGGCCATAGAAGAAATAAAGGGAGAAATAAAAAAATTTCCTAGAATTAAATGAAAATATAGACACAACAGACACAATCTATGGGATATTTTGACAAGTGTTTTAAAAGGAAAATTTATAGTACTGAGTTCCTATATTAAAAAAAAAAAATAGTCACCAAATAAACATTTTCATGCTACGCCTCAAGGCCCTTGAAAAAACAAACTGGCCCCAAAGCCAGTAGAGGGCAGGAAATAATTAAAATCAAAGCAGAAATCAATAAAACAGAGAATAATAAAAAATACAAAATATTAACACAACAAAAAGCTGAGTCTTTGAAAAGTAACAAGATTGATAAACCTTTTGTCAACCTAACCCAAAGAAAGAATCAATCTAAATTATTAACATCAGCAGTTAAAAAGGAGACATCATCATAGACTGTGGGGAAATTCATAGGATCATCAGAAACTATTTTGAAAATTTAAATTCCAATAAACTGGAAAACATAGAAGAAATTGACATAATTCTAGTAACATACAACCAATCTAAATTGAACTAAGTGAATAAAGAAGAGCAAAATAATGTCATTTTCAGGAAAATAGATGAACCTGAAAAACATTATGTTGTGAGATTAAACAGTCACAGAAAGTGAAGGGCCATGTGTTTTATATGTGGAAGTTAGGGAATAATCAGAATATGAGAGAAACTTCAGATAACATAGGAGGAATTCCAATGGAGCCAGGGAGGTTGTCTAGGGGAAGAGGGAATGGGGAGGAGAATCAATAAAGGAAATACTTCCATTCACATTAGTTACATTTGTTAAAATGCCAATGCCAATCTCAATATTATGTATGGGGAAGGGGAAGGAGTGGGAAAGAAAGGAGAAAGCCTACCAAGTGCTGTATGCATGTATCATCATCACTATGAATACATTATGATGTGAAACTATAATGCAACAATAAAACATAAAAAATAAGATTAAAAATATACTCTTAAAAGTAAAAAAATCAAGCTGAAACTTCTATTTTCTGGTGAAAGACCAAGTTACAGATCTTCAACAAGGTAAATGTGTGGTGTGATTTCCTATAGATCACTGCCTCAATCCAATTTTATATGTACATGAGCACCCACATAAGTGTATGTGCACTCATGCTATAGTTTAGATCTTGAATACCTCTCAAAGTTTCGTGTATTGAAGGTTTGGTCCCAACACAGAAATGTTCACAGATGGGTCTTTGGTGAAATGATTTGATCATGAATGTTCTGAGGTCATCAGTGGATTATTCCATTAAGAGATCTGTAATTTGAACAGACACTTGGGAGGTGGTAGAAACTGTAGGGGAAAGGACATAGTTGAAGGGAATGTATTCTTGTGAGATTTTCTTTTGGAGACTATAACTTATCTCCAGTTCCCACTTCTTTCTGTCTGTCATTTCCCATCTGCCAAGAAGTGAGCTGCTTTCCTTTGCTACAACCTTCTGCCATGATGTTCTGCCTCATGTAAGGTCTAAACAATGGCTCTAGCTGACCATGGACTGAAACCTCTGTAACTGTGACTCAAAATAAACCCTGCCTCCTTTATACTGCTTTCTTCGTATACTGTATCACAGTGATTAAAAGCTGACTAATACAACTCTTTGTGTATTTCTTATATATAGCAATATATGTAACTCTTTGTGGATCCATTGCATAAAATAAAAAAAATGGCTTTGATTAAAAATTTCAATCAAATGGAGGAATAATTTAGCAAAAAATATGAGAATTTTTGTGCACACACAAGCACACACACACACACACACACACACACACACAGAGGCACAAATATATATCTTCTTAGCAATGAGTTTTTAAAATACCAAGAAGGGCAGCTACAGAGGACAGAAGCTATACCAGTAAAATTGAGAGCGTCTAAGTCCATTATGGAAGTGGAAGAGTAGAGAACTGCCCAAAGGTAACAGATGCAGTTTCTGCTTCTCTCTAGCAAAGCATACAAGAATAAACCAGGAGCAAAGTCACTATATGCTTCGCAGCTGAAACCATGTCCTGTCAGTAATGATAAGAAATCTTACCATCTGTCACAATAGGTAGCCAGGATGCTGCTTCCTTATATTCACACATTGTGTACTTAATATCACCCATTTGGATGTTGGTTGAACCTAGGTAATTGATTTTAACAATTAAAATTGAGCAAAAATTATGAGATGCTATTTCCATGATCAAGTAACGAAAAGATTGTGGCTTCCAAGTTGGGTACCCCTCTTACTCTCTCATTTACTTAGTGTGGAAATCAAAATGTCCAGGTGTGAGCTGCCCTTTGGACAACTTGTGCATTCGTAGTGATTCAGCAATCTAAGTTTAGTGATGAGCAAGGCTGACACAACCTTGATCCTATGGTGCTGTCATTTTTATTTAGCAGAGAAAGCATGAATTCTTTGTGGACAGATTTGGACCTTCATCCTATACTTATTGCCATAATTTTGGGCAGGTTTCTTAACCTTTCTGAACTTTAATTTCTTCTATAAAATTGGGATGATAAAAGTATTTCTCCCATGAAATTGCTAAGGGTTAAGTCAGATAACAAGAGATCATAGTAAACTTTTAATAAAGAGTAAGTACTGTTTTTCTGTTGCTATTATCTGTATCACCATCAATATCATTGTTAGAAAGAAAACTATTTTTTTCCATTCCTAGTTTCCAGAAAGAAGAGTTGTTCCAGAGTACATTTTTAATGCGTATTTCTTGTCTTTATAATCCCTTCTCCTTTAGGGGATTGAAATAATTTATTTAAGGAAGAAACAAACAGAAGAACATTAAATCACTAGATCAGAGAAACTGATCATTTATTCCAATAAAAAGAGCCCCCACGGTGTCATCTTGCTCTAGTTCCCCACTTCCTAGTTCCCCTGGGGCAATATGTTGAAGGCCAAGAGTGACCTCTGTATAAAATGAGTGTGTGCATCACAGGAAGATGTCCTGACACTAGAAGAGAGAGAGAGAGAGAGAATATGAACATGAATGAATTTATTCTACTTCATTATCTTGGAATGGAAGAGACTATTCCCAGGAAGGGGAAGAAAGGTCTATATGATATTACATTAGGATATTTCTTGGAGGTATGTCTTCAAATTTCTCTGGAGAGTTACTTTATCCGTTACTGCTAACAATGTTTGCTATTAAAAAAATCCTTTGCTGAGAAGGCTGTGATCATGTGGGAACATGGAAAATCTATGGGAAAATTTCTCTCAACGGTTACCTAGTGGAAAATTAAGAAAGATGGGCTTAGCACTGCCTTTTTCTCAGACATTATTTGTTTTGTTTTTGTTTGTTTGTTTGTCTGTTTTCCACAGGAAGCACTTAAGCTCTAGAAAAAGCTTTAGTCAAGAGGGTTAAGAAGTATGGGATTCAGGCAGGTCTAATTGGCTCTCATACAAAACAATGTTGAATAATTTAGCAATAATAAGCCATGAGGTTGGTATTTTGACCCTTCTTCATGTATTTGCTCAATATTTTAGAATTTTGTAAGGGAAGAAGTGTCCTAGTTCTGGAGAATCACTACGTGATCTTACAAATTACTATTGTGGTTCTCGATAACAGTTCATATTTATTAAAATAGGCTCATGGTAATGAGGAAATTATTTTTCATATGATTTATTTTTAAAAACATGAAAAATGTAATTTGGATTAGAAAAAAATTTCATTTTAAATTATGAGAATCAGTTTCAGGTGTTTAAAAATTTTCGCTGATGTGGTTCTTTTCAAATAATTTCCACAGGGTGATGATTTAAAAGAAATTTTTTACCAAGTAGCTCCATAGTAATGGTTAAATCTATGCTGCTTCCTCAGCTAACTTTCTTCTATTTCTCAGGAAATTTTCAAGGCCCATTATTAAAGCAAATAACAGGGTGAGGAGAAAGGAAAAGATTCTCTATGCATATGGTAGTTAAGCCTAAACATGAAAAATAAATAGGAGCTAGCCCAGATTCCAGGAGTAGATTGAGGATGTGTCTAAGTAAAAAGGAGAAGAGGAATACGCTTTTAGGTGAAGAAAGACTTAAAAATGCTGTGAACATGAAAAAAACATGCCAATATGGCAGAACTTTCTAGAGAGGAGAAAAAGAGCATCAACATGAGGTCAGGGAAGGGAATAGTAACTAACTCTAACAAGGGCTTGTAGTTCAGGTCCACTAGACTCTTTATATTAGGAGTGATGATAGTACCCTAAGGAGACACTGTGAATGTTGGATAATGCACTGTAAAAGAATAAGAATTCATAAGGAGAGAAGTTAGCAGAGTATGGCAGTTGTCCAAGCAGGAAATTAAATTGGCCTGGGCAGAGCATTTGAAATACAGGAAAGATACTAGATTCCAGACATATTTGGTAAGAAGGATTATATTCATGTTTATGCTTCAAAGTGAATCCTGAGTCTTCTATACTTGAGGAGCACACAGTAAATGTTCACCAATCATGTTGCACACATCACCCATAAAGCATTTTTCTATTTACCTAACTCCTTGCTTTTTTAGACAGCCAAAAAAAGACTGCAGAGAACATTATTTCTCAAGTAAAGAGTAAGTTCAAAGCTAAATCACACGAAACGGGTAACTAATTAAGAAGCAATTGTTTAGAGAACTATTGTAAATCTATATTTTTTCTGGTTGACAGTCAAATGTGGAAGGCAGAGTACTTATTTGATATGCAAAATGTTTTCCATGGGAAAAATGATAAAAATGTGGCTGGAAGTCATTAAGTTGGATCCCATTCAGTGCTATAGAGACACCATTTCAACAATGCAAATAATAGCCATATGACTCCTCCATCAGCTAACAGCTGTCTGAAAAGGACCTGAGAATTTTTTTCTATGCATTGAGCCCAATTAAGTTGTAAAATTCTGATATACTAAACTGATCTGTGTCCCATGCTTTTGAGGAGTTTTTTTTTGTTTGTTTTGTTTTTTTTTTTTTATAATAATTATTCACTTCTTCTGGAGAAGTTCAGTTTTTAAAGACCCACAATGCCTAACATAATGCATGATGCATAATTATGTTAAGCATCTTGCATTATGTTAAGCATTGGGTGTCCAAAAAATTCAATAAACGTATATACTGTTTTCAAAACTATATAGATATATTTTTAAAAATCATAATAATGGGAGTGAGACTAAATTTAAAGTATGCTTCTGGTGTAGTGGTGGAACTAAGAAAGAAGTTGTCACTTGTCTAATGTATAAATGAAATGTTAATGGAAACCTGTCATTTGATCTGAATATTACAATGAGTGTATACTGATTAAGTAAGACAAGGAGTAGGTTTGCATTCAAGACAAAGGGATCCACATATGAAAACGCAAAGCATATTGTGCATGCTTTTGGGGAAAATGCAATTTTAGATGTATTATAAGGTAGACAAAAGTTCAACAATAGTTTGGTTAGGAGTAAATGGGTAAAAATCAGGAAATATCATGTAAACTGTACTGAAAACATAGATGTTCTTAAAGATCCAAGAACTTAATTATTTTAAGGGACTATGGAGAAAGGTATAGCATGAAAAATGCCAGGAAGTACGCAATAGACCACTAATTGTGCATATTTAAATCAATGTTAATAAAGCATCAAAGAATACCTTGCAAAAAATATACCTAAAGAATGAGTTTCATAAGAGTTTTAAACTCTTACATGATCCTAAGGGCAAAAATAATTCAATAAACAATTTTCTTAAGGGGATTCAACATGGTCAATTTAAATCAGTCATTCCTCTGGAGAAAGAAGAAAGGGTGAGGTGATACATCTATGGAAGAGGAGAAACTATATCTGACATATTTGATAAAGCTACCAGAATAACTTTTAAAATTTTAGCCCAGAGCAGGGGTGCAACTCAGTAGTAAATCACCTGCCTACCATGCATGAGGCCCTGGGTTAATTCCCAGTGCCATAAAAAAAGTACATATCCTCATAGGCTATTATAATAATTTAGAAATTACAAGGTAGCAGATTGAGTTGAAATCAGTGGAGATGAAAATAAATAGATACTTTCAAGAGTTATTTAAAATATAAAATTAAAATAATTAGATATGATATGGCCCAATGCTGGGATGGGAAAAGGATTGAATTAAGGATTGCTCCCTAATTTCTGGCTTTAACTACAGTCAGCTATAGTATTGTTGTTCAAATGGGTGATTTTGGATTAGGATATTTGGGATGGAAAAACATTGCCAGAGGTTCTATTGTTTAAATTAACACAATGTGTACTGAAATGAAAATTAGAAAGTCAAATTTTAATTAACTTGCTTTTTGGATATTTAATATTTGAGGAATTCGAAGGCACCCAAGTGGAGATACATTCTTTAGTCATCTAGTGTCTCCAGAGAGTTGTATTTAGGTATGTGGAGTATAAAGGAGAGAACTAAATGGGAATTGCTTGGTTTAAGTATCCGTCCTCAAAACTCCTGTTGAAATGTAATTGCCATTGTAGCAATATTAAAAGGTGGGACCTTTAAGAGGGGATTAGCTCATGAGGACTCCAGTCTCTTGATGGATCGATGCCATTATCACAGGAGTGGGCTAATTATCACAGAGGTGGCCTTGTTGTAAAGCAAGTTCAAGTCTGACTCCTCAGGCTGTCTCTTGCTCTCACCCTCTTTTGCTCTTGTGCTCTCTAGCCATGAGATTTCTTCCGTCATGTTGTGACACAGCAGGAAACATACCCCCAGATGTCAATATTGGACTTCCCAACTTCAAGAACTATAGAAATAAATTTCATTCTTATAAACCACCTAGTACGTGGTATTCTATAATAGCAACATAAAACAGAGGAAGAGAGGGAGCTACATTTAGAATAGGTGGCGTGACTGTAGTTGAAGCCATGAAAGTGAGTGCACCTTCCCAGGGGCAGTTACAGAGTGAGACTACAAAGACTCTAGTACAGATCATTGAAAAACAAAACCTGTCAGATTCAGTGGTGAAGAACTGACACAGAACCCAGGGAAGACTGTCCATTGACATGGTGGGAAAGGAAAAGCCTTAGACAAACTGCTTCTTCCAAAAAGAGTATTCGTATTGTCAAATGTTCCTTTTTGTGAGTGTGTGATACTGAGAATTGAACGCAGGAGCATTTGACCTCTGAGCTGTATACCCAACTCTACTTTATTATTTTTATTTTAAAACAGAGTCTCATTAGGTTGCTGAGACTAGCTTCAAACTGTGATCCTCCTATTTCAGTCTCCCAAGTACTGGGATTATAGGTGTACACCATCATAACCAGCTCATATTGTCTAATGTTTCTGAGTACAAGTTAAACAAAAACTGAAAGCTGTCCATTGTGTTTAGGAATAAGGAGATTATGGAATATCATGAAAAGTTTAGTTTTCAGCAAGTAGTAGGTAAATTAGATTATAATTCAAATGTGAGTGACAGGTACAAAAAGTATATGGCAAATATAAGTCTCTCATGCAAGAGTTTGAATATTCGCAGAAGACTTTGAAAAATGAAACTAACATCAATGAGAGGGAAGATTTACCCAAAGAAATTAAGACAGCAGATGCAACAAGATCTGTACTCATCTATTGTTTGTTTGTTCAATTTTTAAAAAACTCCATCTGCTGCCAGGCATGGTGGCACATGCTTGTAATCCCAGTACTTGAGAGGCTGAGACCAGAGGATCCAAGTTCACGGTCAACCTCAGCTACTTTGTGAGACACTCCACAACTTAGTGAGACCCTGTTTCAACATAAAGAATAAAAAATAGGACTGGGGGTGTAGCTCAGAGGTAGAATGCCCCTGGATCAATTCCAAGTACCTACCGCAAAAAAACAAAACAAAAACAAAAACAAACAAAATAACAACAAAAAACTCCACCTGCTTCTATTAAGGACAATAACCATTACTAACTACTCAATTTGAGATCCTCTTAAAGTCAGAACACTGTTGTGAAGACTATTCTATTATCATTCCCAAACTAAAAGGTCATTCGAATAACTGAGAGAGGGAAATATAGTTTTAAAACACATGGAGATCAATGTGTATACCAAAGTGCATAGGAGAGCATTGCCAAAGGTCAGGAGGCTTAAACCATCATGCAGCTCATGATTAGAAAGTTAAATTTTAATTAGAATCCTTGTGGATTTGAAAATTCTTAATTATTGTTGCTGTTTTATCCTTAACTAAATTTTACTCTATCCAAGCACAGTGGAGCCTTAAGTGTCCTGGTGGAATCATGTAACCCTTGCTATTCATTATAAAGTAGTTCCTCTCAGAGAGCTTAGAAGTGTCAGAATTTATGAACATACAAGCCCATTTGATTTGATTTTGTCTCTGGAGCATGTTTGGTAAAGCACAAATATTATTCATTAATGTGCTAAGGGGTGTTCACTAAAGCTGAGCTGTGGAATTACCTGAGCTTCAACAGAAAAGTCATCATTCTTTCCAGGCACAGAATGTTGATAAGGGAAGTCATCCAAAGAACTGTGGTGGTGTAGAACTGCCCCAATAAGTAAAACTGCTTTTGTTAGTATGTATGAAAAAATAATTAGATCTACATCTTTTCCCTTAATCTGTTTGGGAGATTGTATCTCTAATGAGAATAGTGGTGATATTGGGGTGCATATGCAGATGGGGTAACTTTTAAATTCCTGTTTATTTTTTTGTACTAAGAAGAAAAAAAATGATGTACTTAGTCCAAATTCTCTGGCTTGGATGGATTCTGATTTTGTCATTGCAGTCATGCTTAGGAAACAACTATAGCTTTCTTACAACAAAATAAAATATATTTCTTCTGCAAGAGAAGCCCAGGAGTGGATAGCTTATAAATGGCATGGCAGCTTCATGTCATCTGGGACCCAGGATCCTTCTTCATTATTTTTCTACCATCCTAAGAATGTTGGCTCATGACTGCTACCTCAAAAGAGTGTTATGCTCTAGCTATCACATTCACATTTCAAGTAGCAGGAAAAACGACAAGAATGGAGAGAATTCATTTTTCTTGTTTTGTTGTTGTTCTTTTGTAATTTGCAGTCTAATAAAATATTATACAATAGAGAAACATACTCAAATAATAACATACATCTTTATGAATTCACACTAATTAAAGACAGTCTCAAAACCAGTTCAAGATATGAAACACAATTGGTACCCTAGAGGACTCCTTCTTTTCCCTTTCCTTCAAATCCCTCCTCAAAGATAATGTTATTATGACTTTTAACATGGTAGATTACTTTTGCCTGCTTCTGAAAGTTGTATAAATGAAGTCATGGTGTGTATTCCTTTGTATCTCCTTTGTTTTTCTCAAAACTGTTTGGTATATAGTCATTGCTACTTACAGCAAAAGTTTTTTTTTTTTTTTTTTTTTTTTTTCTCATTGCTATGTAGCATTATGTTGGGAATACTGAGCTGTGGGTGTTGCTCAGTGGTAGCATTTGCCTAGCATGCAAAAGGCCCTAGGATTGATCTGCAATACCACACAAATAATAATATCGTAACATCAGTCAATTCTATTGTTGACTAACAATGGATACATATTATAATGAGTGCTATTTCTGAAAATTCTTTTATGTTTCTTTTGTGAACAAATGTTCACAAAAGGGTATGCATTTCTTAAGATCAGGAAGGCCAGGCATGCCATGCTTTAGATCAGTCTTAGTATACATTATTAAACATCTTAAAAAAATGTTGTACCAATTTACATAGCTTCTATCAGTCTATGCAAATTTCAATTGTTCCACAGCCTCAGAAAAACTTAATGTTGTCTCTTTAATTATTATCAGTTCTGGAAGATATTGAATTCTGGTTTTAATTCACTTTTCTCTGATGTCCAAAATTGAATGCCTTTTTCTATATTTAACAGTAATGGTAGCATCTTCTTTTGATAAGTAGCTGTTAAAGCTTTTGCAATTTTTCTCTTGACAGTGTATGCTTTTTTCTACACATTCATGAACATTTCTTAAATATGCTGGATATGAGTCCACTGTTGTCATATATGTCTTGAAAACATCCACCCAGCGTTATGGCTTAAAATGGCACTCTCTGAAGACTGTCTTCAACAGGTCCAAGGTCTCAGAATTAGCAAAGATTACTTGTCAATATATTTCAATACAGGTAGTACTTTTTATGTCATATGTAAGAAAACTTTGCTTTCTTTATAAGCATAAGAATATAATTCTATTTTTGTCTAAAAACCTATTTATTTTACCATTTATATGTAGATCTTCAATCCATTTGAAACTGATTTTATCTATGGTGTTAGTTAGGGGTAAGGATTCACTTTCTTTCCACATGAAAACCCTAATGCTTGAGCATTATTTATTGAAAACTTACTTGCATCTATGTACTGCAATGTTACAAAACAAATAACTTTGTTATAATGCAAATTACTATGTTTTTGTAGATCTGGGTTGTTTCAGGGCTTTTTATTCTCTATTTTCTTGCCTATTATTTTATGTAATGATACTACATTACTGTAGCCTTATAACAAATCTTGATTTCTGGTAGTAGCATGAATGTTCCAGCTTAGTTCTTCTCCATGAGTGGCTTGGCTCGTCTTAGTTCTTTATATTTCCATAAAATTTGAAAATAAGCTTGACAATTCTTGACGAAATTGTGTAGGGATTTTGGTTAAGGCTATATTACATTTATAGATGAATCTGTGAGATATTGGTATATGTACAATATTGAGTCTTCCAACCTATGGACATAAAATTTCCTTCCATTTCGTTTTGTTTGTTTATTTGTTATTTCAGTGATATATTAGAGTTTATTTTTGTTGCTAGTTTATTTCGTTGTAGATACCTCACATATTTCACTGGAAAATTAATGGGTTTTATTTCTTATGCTATCATACATAGTCTAATTTAAAGTGAGTATTCCAGTTTATCACTGATATGTAGCAATATAATCAATTCTCTATTTTAACAATATTTCTAGTGACCTTGCAACATACACATACTAATTCATTTGAATTTTCTACATGAATAATTATGCCATCCATAATCACAGCTTTATGTTATGTTTCATTTATTATTGGTTTTTTATTGGGTTTCTTATCTCTTTTATAGAGTTATAGTATCTCAAATTCTAGGTGAACAGAAATGCTGGTAACAGGTGTCCTTGACATTCTCATTACAGGAAAAAGCTTTAAATATTTTACTGTAAGTATGAAGCTGCAGATTTTTCATAGAGACTGTTAATCAGATTAAAGAGTTTCTTATAGATTTAATTTGATAAGCATAATTACAATAGTTGTATGTTCAAACTTATCAAATAATTATCCTTTATCTATTAAGATAATCTTTTGATTTTCTTTTTTACTTTGTTAATGTAATAAATCAGACTGATTGTTATTTTATTATTAGACTAAATTAACATTCTTCAAATTAAGTTAACATTTTTAAGTCTCTAATTACTTCTGATTTATCCTTCTCTTTAAATATAGCCTTTCAAAGGTCCCAAAAGAGAGTATAAATTGTTTAATTAGGCCCATTTTCTAGTTGCTATAGATCCTGTACTATATTTTTAATATTTTTGGTATAAGAGTAAAGAAAAACCACTCTGTAGATCTTGTACTCCATTTTTAACGTTTTTGTTATCATAAAAATAAAGAAAAAGCTATTCTGTTTTAACATTTTCCTATTTGACTCCTTACCTCATTTCTCTGACAGTAGATTCCACATGGAGAGACTACCAAATGTTGGAATCACTCATTGCTTCTCCTCTTCATCAACATCTTTCTGTTCATGTCTTGTTTTCCATAGAAAACCTCGTTTGTCTGTAATAAAAAGCCATAATATTGACAAAGTCTGCCTTATCTCATCTGGGCTCTTTTCTCTGGCACCATGACCAAGAAATCTCATATTTCCCTAGAGAGAAAGTAGATAGAAAAATGCTGGATATAAAAGTAGATTTAAAAATCTCTCTTAGCACTTCTTTTTTAAGTTCTGAATGCCATGGCAGCTTAGTAATGCCATCAAATGTGATGTGTGTGTGTGTGTGTGTGTGTGTGTGTGTGTGTGTGTGTGTGTGTTATTAGGGATTGAACCCAGGGACATTCTACCTCCAACTATGCACAGCACCCTTCCCCCCTTTTAAATTAGTATTATTTGTTTTGAGATAGGGTCTTGCTATATTGCTAAGAGTCTGGTTAAGTTGCTGAGGCTGACCTAGAACCTATAATCCTCCCGTCTCAGCCTCCCGCGTTGTGGGATTACAAGCAAGCATGTGCCACCAGGCCTGGGTGGTATATAACTTTTAAATATTCTTTGGGTACTTGATTTGCTGCATATTGTTGAAGTTTTTTTTGCGGTACTGGGGATTGAACTCAGGGGAATTCTACCTCCGAGCTACACCCCCAGCCCTATTTTTTATTCTTTATTTTGAAACCGGGTCTCACTAAGATGTGGAGTGCCTCACTTGGTAGCTGAGGCTGGTTGGGAACCCGGATCCTCTGGTCTCAGCCTCCCAAATGCTGGGATTACAAGCGTGTGCCATCAATACTTATGAGCTATTTGTATACAATTTTCTTTCTTCTACCTCTTCAAGTCTTCTGTTGATTTCCTCTACTGAATTTTTAAATTCATTTATTGTGTATTTCAGCCCAAGAATTTCTGCTTTATTTCTTCAAAATTTGTCTTATTATTTGTAGTATCATTTTTATATATCA
Organism: Graphiurus murinus; assembly: GCA_004027655.1. Lineage (NCBI taxonomy): Eukaryota > Metazoa > Chordata > Mammalia > Rodentia > Gliridae > Graphiurus > Graphiurus murinus. The sequence goes on along the minus strand of PVLC010018189.1, from coordinate 5,154 downwards.
TTTTCTTGATTTCCCTTAGCTCTGCTTATTTTCCTTTTGCTCTTTGAACATTCTTTGTCTTATGACTACAAAGATATTCACCTGACTGAGGAAAAACATTTTTCTTTTTTAAATAAAGAGCTAGAACTGTTACTAGCAAGTGGCAGACTAGGAAGCTCTGTATTATTCTTCCTTAGGGAATTATAAAATAGAAACAACCAGGGTTTTGCCTTAGTCTCCTGTGGCTGAGTTCTCTCCTGACAGTAGCTACTCAGCACTACCCAGTCCATTTGGAAATAGAGCATTGATATTTTCATTCAAGGAGTCAACTTCAACCAGCCTCCATGTCAGATTTCAATATTCTTCTATTATTGACTTTTTAAATATCATTGCTTCTGAGAACCTCATCAAATTCTACGTATCCACCAAACATTCTATTTTTCATTAGTCTCATTCCTGAATACATTACAAATATAAAACTCTTCCCACCTCTGTGCCTATCTTACCTGTAGCTTTCCTAATACAGAAACTAGGTCTACTTTAAGCTGTTTGCATCTTTAAACTTTCTTTAGTCTACTTTACTACCTAGGCTATTTTCAATTATGGCCCATTAAGTTTTCTGAAACTATACCACAGTATGCAGGATGTATATCCAAGTCACTTAATTACATATCCTCAGTTGCTGATTAAAATCTATTTTTGTCTTCTGAAACTTTCCTCACGGATCCTTCATGTGATGATGTGAGAAATACTGACCTAAAATAGCTATCATAAAATGAGCTGTATTAGTATAATATGAAGCTAAATTAATAATAATTGGCCAAAACCAATAAGAAAACCAAATTCAAGATTTGTGCTTTTTTTTTGTGTGTGTGTGTGGTACTGGGGATTGAACCCAGTGGCATTCTACCTCCAAGATACACCCCCAGTCCTATTTTTCTCTTTATTTTGAAACAGGGTCTCACTAGGTTGCAGAGGGCCTCACTAAGTAGCTGAGGTTGGCTGCAAACCCAAATCCTCCAGTTTCAGCCTCCCAAGTACTGGGATTACAAAAGTGCGCCACCATGCCCAGCTAGGATTTGTTTTGATATTCTTTCTATTAACCTATCTTTACAAGTTATTGAATGAAGGGACCACTAATTATTTTCAATTAAGCATGATTACATAAGCAGCTAACCATTTTTGCTGTTGATGGGGTAAGTAGCCAATCATGCTGATTATTGGATACATGTATGTGTAATTAGGCAATTATGAATGCAATATCATGTGCAATGCACTTTTCTAGACATGCTTTCTTATATTCACAAGTGATTATATGGTATGCACGTTAACAACTTTCCTGAAAATAAAGTTAAACACATAAAAGTATTCTATAGATTCTATGGATTTAATTTTCAGTTAGAGTTAGAATTAATAAAGTTAGTAGGAAACATTTATAAATGCAAATGAGGCTGCTTATGCAGACAGATAAATGATCTGCAACTATAGCTATAGCTATTGATCTGGATGCATATCTTTCCTGCACCAAGAGATCGATAATGCCAGAATTACAGTGAAGTGAGATATTAAGAACCATTGCTGCCACCAACACAATCCCCATCCCCCTCCCCCACACACATACCAGCCAAATACATCCAAAGCAGCATCTCAGTGGCTTCTGACTATTATGACAAGACTAAACCAATTAAAAGTAAACTATCAAGAACGAAATGGCAGCTTTATGTATTGAATTTCCCAGAAGAAACCTGTCTTTTAAAGAATCCAAATTATAATTTTTTAAAGGAAAGAAGATGCAGGATCTATGGTTAAGAGATACTTTTCACATCATGTTAAAAGTGAAATACTCTAACTCTATATTAGATTTCTTGTATATTCTATTTGTTTTGAATTTGTGAGCTTTGAATATCAGAAACTTGTTTTCTAATACAGGTTGTACCCTGGTCATTTAATAGTTAATGAGGCTTAAGAATTAGTTTCCTTTTCATGAACTATAATTTCTTCATCTGTAAAGCATGAATAATGTTGTCTACTTTCAAAGAATTTTAAAATATTAGAAGTAACATATATATATATTCTAGCACAAAACTTGGACATCATTGTTACTTATTAAGTGTTAGCTATTTTTCATATTTCTATATTCATAACATTTTTCTTCTTTTTTATTCCCCCATTCCAATTTTCAGCATAAGGAGAGATTCTCTTCCAATTCATTCTGTACCTACTTCAGCCTTCCAAAATGATACTTCTCTCATTTAAGACATTAGAAGACAATAATAAAACAGCCTTGTGGTAGCTATCTTCCTAAGAAGTTCTCAATGATTTCCAACTCTTGGGTCACACTATCCAGGGTAATACTTTTTATTTTTGTAAGTGGAAAACCTAGCAACTGGCTTCTAGTTCATTGAATATGTAAAAGTTTGGGATGCTACCTTCGAGAACAGGATACAAGAGACAACTGATTTCGTCTTGCCCCAAATTCTCTTTCACTTTGCTGAAATCATCTGGAATACTGCCACATTCTCTATGCAGCATTCCACATGACAATGCACTGAGGGAGGCTTCTTTTTTCTTGTTTATTTGTTTTTATTGCTTATTTATTTATTTATTTATTTATTTATTTATTTATTTATTTATTTATTTATTTATTTATTTATTTTTGTGGTGCTAGGAATTTAACCCAGAGGCGTTCTACACCAAGCTACACCCCAGTCCTATTTTATTCATATTTTTAATTTTTAGTGTACTTTTATTGGTGCATTTTAGTCTCACATCATAATTTAGTTTAGAATGATAAGGACATAGTTGCACACAGTACTTGGTGAGCTTCCTCCTGGTTCCTTCCACACCCCCTCCCCTACACCATATATGACATTTAGATTAGCACTGATAATTTCACATATATACATAACTTCAATGACAGTGTATCCCTCATTGATTCTCCCTCTTCACCCTCCCCCACACCTAATGCCACCACCCCCTGGACTCCTTCCCTCCCTCAAATGGGGTTTCTTTTCCATTATCTAAATTCTCTCTTGTATCCAAATTACTTCTGCATATTAGAGAAAACCTATTACCCTTCACTTTCTGTGATCTCTTACCTTCGTGGTTAGATTTATTCTTGGATATTTTATTGTTTTTGAGTTTACTGTGAATGAAGTTGTTTTCTAGATTTCTTTTTCAGTGGATTCATGGTTGGCATATAGAAAAGCTACTGACTTTTGTATACTGCTACTTTGCTAAATTTATTAGTAAGCTCTAGAAGTCTTTTAGTTGCGCTTTTTTGAGTCTTCTAAGTATAGAATCATGTCATGAGCTTCTTACCAAGAAGAGTTTATGAGAAAGTTGAGACTTTCAGACCAATAATTTGTAAAGATTAAATCTCTACTTACCATCAATTGATGGAGCTTAAAAGTGAACCCAGGCCTATGTGATCTGTAAAATGACTAGAGTGCTTGTCAACACCTTGACTTAACCTTATAAGAGACACAAAGTCAATGAAATTGAAACATGTTCCTGACCACAGAAACTAATATAATGAATGTTATTGTATTTTGGATAAGCCACTGAATTTTACAGTAATTTGTTATATAAAGTAATAGTAACTCAAACAAACCTGTGCACATCCTACTTCTGTTTCTTAACCTGTTCTAATTTTATTTTTCTCCAGAATACTTAAAAATACACTAGTTTTGTAAAATCATTTCTTCTTATATTCAAATAAGTACCTTTTTATAGTTTCTTTCCTCTGTATCTTCATATTCTAGAATATTATCAGGCAGGATTTACTTTCATAGTAGTTGTCAAATGAGAAAAACATATATGATGCTCTAGTAGGAATAAAAATATTGTGTTTTAGTAAATTACATAAGAAAATTGTCAGAAAAAAATTTTGAGCATCTAATTCTTGAAGAGTAACTTGAGAAATACAAATAAGAATGAACTATACTTCCACTATCAAGACTACATTCTAGTTAGGAAAATGAGACTTATATAGTTTAAAAGCTTATTAATACCCCAAGTAATGAAGGACATTTGGGTTGCACAGACAGAAATTTCTGGAAGTAAGGAAAAAAAGGTAGTTTCCCAGTGGGAGACATAGCATGCTCAAAGCCTCTAAAAAAACATTTCAGAATTAGAAATTAGCATAATTTTCCTGATTTTACTAATAGTAGTCTACTCTGGACAGTAGTTTACTCCTAGTAGAACTGTCTACTCCTAAACAGTTCATTTCATCTCTGATTATATCACCACCAATAACATTCCATTTTACTTATGAATATATAGAATGCTACAGAAAGGTTAAATAGTTCCCCTAAGGCTAGTGGTAGTATTAGAATTAAAACCAAGATGAATGAACCCTAAAGAAATAGGTAAAAGACACTTATGAGTGGAAGAAAGGAGTATCATAGAGACTCAAAGATGAGTAGGACAATAGAAGATTGCTGCTCCATGTGAAACAGAGACGAAATCATGAGAAGGGAACAGATGAAGCACAGAGAATACCTCTAAGTAAAGTGTGAGGGGAAAAAATCCAGCAGAGAGGATATATATAGTAATAAACAGTCCAAGGTGACACTAGTTTTGAATACTGCTTTTGAGAGGTTTTTTTTTATTTTTCATATTTAAAAAAATTATCATAAAACTATGGTGAAGTTTTATTTTACTCTACACAACCCAAATTATACAGCTTTGGGTGAGGCATTTTCACACTTACTTAAGAGCATATCTTACTTTCACTAGTTGTCCAATAGTGGCCAGCTTGTAATGTGCCTTACATTTTTATACCTTTTTGTTTATGAAAACTATAAAATTTCCTCAAAATAAAAAAAGAGAATGTCTAATAGCACATTTTAGCAGAAGCAAGCAAGGACTAACATTGTTCATCGGAATCTGACCGCTAAATAAAACTTATTTATGCAGACAAAAATACGAATAAGAAATACAAAGCCGGGCATGATGGCACACTCTTCTAATCCCAGCATTTGGGAGGCTGAAACCAGAGTATCCGGGTTCAAGGCCAGCCTCAGCTACCTAATGAGGCACCCCGCAACTTTTGAAACAACTGTTTCAAAAAAATAAAGAATAAAAAATAGGGCTGGGGGCATAGCTTAGAGGTAGAATGTCCCTGAGTTCAATCCCCACTACTGCAAAAAAAAAAAAAAAAAAAAAAATGGA